>UZAE01012082.1:0-11981 GCA_900617975.1 Rodentolepis nana
TCGAGGGGTGGGGAATAGAAAAGTAATTCAAGGATGAAAAAGAGATAGACAGACACAAAGGCAGCGAAAAGGTAAGATGATTACTGTGGAAGTGGTGGGGTGATGGTAGTTTGAAGACAGAAGTCAACTGCCGGTTTATAGACTTTTTGCCGTATGAGGTCAATTGCCCAGGGTGCACGGACTCTTTTGCCGTGTATACGTTGCCCAGGGTGCACCAGTTTGTTTGCCGTATGAGTATACGTTGCCCAGGGTGCACCACGTGATAGACTTACTTGCCGTATGAGTACACGTTGCCCAGGGTGCACCACGTGGTGCCTTATGAGTATACGTTGCCCAGGGTGCACCACGTGGAGCCGTATGAGTAAACGTTGCCCAGGGTGCACCACGTGGAGCCGTATGAGTATACATTGCCCAGGGTGCACCACGTGGAGGTAAGTCTATCGCACACCCCATAATAATAAATATGGGGAGTGTGATAGACTTACCTCCACGTGGTGCACCCTGGGCAAGGTATTCTCATACGGCAAACGGCATTTGTCTTCTCACTTCAAACTACCATGACCCCCCTATATGTCCTACATTCTCATACGGCAAAAAAGTCTATTAACCGGCATTTGACATGACTTCAAACTACAATCACCCCACTGTATGTCAAATTCGACTACTTGACTTCAAACTACCATCATCCCACTCTATGCCATATTCGAGCTTCAAACTACCATCATCTCAATAGATGCCATATTGGAATACTTTCCCAGTACTCACCTCACCTTTTTTCTACCTTTTTGTTTGTCTCTTACATCTTTGAAACACTCTTCTGTTCCTCCTCTCGACTTTTTTCAATTTGATGTTCCTTCCCCTCTGTGAAGCCTGAAGTCAACTAAAGGGCTAATGATAACCATCAAGACGCCTGCCATTTGATATAAAATAAATAATAATAAATATCATTCAATAAATTAATCGAATTGAGAGAAATATGGAAGCTGAAACGAGTCGATTAAAGTTCACAGCAAATCGCTTTAAATTCATCTAACTTACTATTACTGTACACAATCAAAGTGTTTCTATGACATTTATGTGTCAATAAGGCTAGATAATTTAGGAGATGATATCTTTCATCTCAACTTTTATTTCCATTTTTACTCTCAACCTATATGGCACAATCGTTCCAACCTTTTGAAGTTAAATGGAATATCTTGACCAAATTTAAATAACTACTCATTAAATATATATATATATATATATATATATATATAAGGAATAGATGATACAAATAAAGATGCTATTTTAAAGCATTGATATAATTTGGAAGTCGAAAGTGGTGAAAACGCTTAAAAATATTGGCGGAAGATAATCTTAAATTTTCGTTCTTCGTGATAGCAACTTATTCATACTTTTGAAAAATATTTTTTTGAAAAAAAATTATGTTATTTTTTTCAAAAAAGGTTATATATAAAATATTATATACTTTTGAAAAAGTATTACGAACCCTTTTGAGTGGGTCGTAATAACTGGAATTCTCCGAACTGAATTCCCTGTCTTATTATAATAATTAGATTGATGAAAAAAAACAGCACCATTTGCGTTTATCACTTTAACATGGAGTTTGAACGATTGTATCAGACATTATCAACCCAGGTTAAAGCTGAACTACCTTTCACAGGTATAGAAGGCTGATTGTGAAAATTGAATTAAAGCAACTATTTCATGCCATTAGTAAAAATGCTACAACAATAGTGAACAACTCAATGGAAACGCGTTCACCTGATTGACCACAGTAAGATTAATCATAGAAAAAATATCTGGAATCCAATTTTAACTATTTCTTACTTAAAATTGGAAACCATATAGTTTATGCTGATCACTGTAAAAAAACAAGTTCGAAAACTAGAATTGGAATAAATTTCCCCAATATCTGCTTTTGGTGAGACGTCTCTATATGTTAACAACGTTAAAATATAATTCCATAATTTATACATTAAATTAATACATAGCGCAAAAGACTATTGTTAAAAACAGTTAATAATCCATTGCCTAACACTGGAAATAGCTTTCGAAAAATCGTGACTCGTAAGCACCTTAATATTACGAAAAATTAAGGATTGTTAAGTTTGATCTCAATAATAAAGCGTATATTCAAACAAAAAACTAAGTGATTTCTAAATTTGCTGCCTTATCCGTCAAAATCTGAGGCAGGAATGACACAAAGGCAGATTGACATTCCTTCTTTACTCGATGCACATATTTTCGCGTAAACAAATATTGGAAATCTAGTTGATTTTATGTTAGTTTTTAATACAATTTTTAAGACACCATCTAGAATTTCCCTTAAATGCCCAAATGGCAAAAAAATATTCATTTATTTATTTCAAATGGTAGGCTTTGTGATATTTATCATTAGCCCTTAATCTTTGACTTCAGCTTCCCCCAAGAGTGAGGGGGGTACATTTATAGCAGTTCATTAATAGCAATTCATTAGCTGTCTTCTTGCTTCCCAGTATCTTTGGCTTTCCGTCCTTGTCTTTAGAGCTGGACACCGAATCAGGTGGGTCTTCTCCATTTCCTCCTGTAGGTTACATAGAGGGCATGTGGGTTGAGTGTATGCTCTCAATCTGTGAAGGTGTTTTGCCAGGCAATCGTGTCCGGTACGTAGTCTAAACTCAGCAACGGCTTCGATTCTTGGCCAGTTGGGTATGTCGGAGAGTGCCACTATCCACTGTTTTTCCTTTGTTCGAGCTTTAAGTTCGTTGCACCTTGAGGTCTTGAATTCTCTTCTGATTAAGGCCTTCATTGTGTGGAAAGACATCGGGCGGTCCATGCATTGCAAAATCGTTGACCCCTTCTTAGCAAGTGCGTCAGCAAGCTCATTGCCTTTAATGCCACAGTGACCAGGAATCCATTGTAGGACCACTGTTTTGTTTTTCTCTCTCAGCAGCTCATAGAGTTTTCTACATTCCTTTATCTCAGCTGTTTTGGGTGTCTCTCTGTTTCCAATAGAGAGTATTGCTGACTGTGAGTCCGAAAGTATCACCGCTTTGGTGAATTTCGTATCCAGGCAACATAATTGGCATAGTGCTATCCTAATGGCCTCTATTTCTCCTTCAAAAGCGGATCTATTATGTCCCACTGCTGCGTAGAAAGAGAAGAGTTCCGAATAGACACCTGCACCAACGTTTGCTTGGCTTTCTATGTATGACCCATCAGTGAAGACTTGCAGCCATTGATCTGCAAAAAAATATGAAAAGGTGATTCTGAAGTGTAAGGATCCCATTGAAATAAAATTTAATTTTAATAAATTCTAAAATGGCATGTCACGGATCTAGTATTGACACCAAAAGTAAAATAATGGTATGTGGTGTTTCAACTATTATTCAGTTGTCGTTGATTGGGATTAATGATGAATATTGATGTTGCAGTTTTCGACTAAAATAAAAAATCCGAATGATTTGGTAATGCTGTCTCAACAATTGAAAGAAAATTCAATTGTTGAGACGGTGAATGATCTTAACTGATATTTTTCAGTTAGCACTATCAATCGGCAGATCTGAATACCATGTATGGAATAGCTCTTCTATTAAAACCACGTTTAGAATCCCAAAATATCATCAGGCATAACTCCCACTCTTACCTTTACACCTGGACTCTCATAACGGTCTTCAAATATTCCAACCAGCGTACCTACCTAAATATACCTCCAGCATGTTCTGCTCACTGGCGCTATGCCAAAGTTGATTGTTTATTGCCAGAGAGCCGTCTGTTTATTTTTTACTATAAATTTCGCCGTTTTTTTTGAACTCTATCATTAGTAAAAGCATACATATAGCTCTATTAAATGCAAATTAGTTGCAACCTCCTCAATACTACTTTATCCTGTCAACTTCCGAAGGGAAACCTTTGAACAAAGGTGTCAGAAATGGTCAGCTTGATTGGAAAAAAAAACTATTAAAATGCACAAGAGACAGAAGTCAAGGCGTTATATCGATCTCGGAGTCGAACTATAAAATCTGGTGCTTGAAGGGACAAAATTATTCGCGAAAAGGGAGAATATGTGCCGCCCAGACTTAAGAGTCATATTTTGTCATGTTTTTTTAAATATCTTTACTCAACAGCTTTTCTGTGGCATTCTTTTTTACCATTATATGCACGCTTATTTACACATATATAAATATATATATATATATATATATATATATATATATTTGTTCATCTACTTGTATATTTAAGTGCTTAAATTCATTATCTGCCTAAATAATTAATTTTATCCAACTTTATGTAAATTAGAAATCATTATAGCAAATTTGACGAAATTTTCTATTATTGAAATGCTTTCTGTGTTTGTGTGTGGTTATAATACATCGAGGGAGCAAACGATTCATTAGTTGAGCACTTATGGGGTTTAATAAGATGAGAAAAAAATTTAAAAACGAAAAGTTGAGAAATTACTTAGGTAACTTGGGAAACTTAACTTACAAGGCTTAAAAGTTAGTTGCTATCAGTTGTTAAAAAGAAAGCCTTAAAAATTCACACTTAACCTACCAGAAACAAATATCTTAAATATTTTACTACATCTTTCATATTATTAAAATTCATATCTTAGTAAATGCCTCTTTGTGGGATAAATTCTCAAGGTATTCGGAAATTTATCCTTAATAGTTTTCTAAAGTTAACTAAATAATTACCATTAAATCGGAAGTATATTTTAGACAATTATTGTTCACATTGTTATGAAAAGTCAAATAATGATACTCTTGTTTTTAGGAATTTTAACCAATCATTTCAAAAAATGCAGAATGGTCAGAAAACTCTGAAAATTGTGTATACCAATAATTAGCCCAAAAGACGTGCGATGCAACTTCGAGACGGGTTTATTTCAATTGTCTAGCTTGGATTACTTACTGCTTTAAAGTTTCACAAAAATCATAAGGTATGCCATAGGAGATATTTTGATGCAAAATGATCTGACATGCTTAGGCTTTTACTGGAAAGCGTATTTCTTGAATTTTTTCAATTGAATGACATTTATTATTATTATCATTTTATTTCTCTGACGTAGCTGAAATCAGTTAGCGGAAAATCTTATTAAAAAGATTCTGAGAGCGACTTGTAGGTATCGGCGAATTGTACTTTATTGGTTTCGTTTGGGTTTCGGACTGTACAATATTTACTGAAATTGTTGTTCAAGTTCTAGTATTCCCCCATCATAATTCACCTCCTAGATTGAAACAAAAGCTCGCCTACAACGTCTACCACTTAATGACCGGTTTGTTGTTCATAATGATTAGCCCTGTCACTTAAATTAATATTTTTTTTATTCTAAACGATGAGAAGATTGTGGCGGATTGCTACCTTAGTAAAGCCTGACTGACTCAGAAATCTCTATGGCAGATTCTCCAACATCTAGCTAGACTCCCAGAACCAGCTAAGCTATAGCCCAGCTATGAAGGAAACAGACGTTTAGCCCGGGGCACGTTTATTCAGTAGACAAACCACGCAATAAGTGTATACAGGAAGGAAACTCAGTCATACAACATGGCGGATTTGGTAAAACAAGTGAGGGTCATTGAGCTGCTATTGGCTGCGTGCTCTTGTCCTCAATCAGTACGCGAAATTGTACGGCCGCACCTCAAGCCTATGTGTACGCGCATGCGATGACGTGTCCCACAAGATAACGTAATCTCACATCATATTCAGCAGCTTACAATCTTAAAAGAGTAGAGGTGACGTATACAGAGTAAATTAAAATCCCATATAGCTAGAACTAAATTAATTAACTTTCATTTGATTTATTGATAGCAAATGAAATTTTTTAGTCCTAAAAGCATAATAATCTTATTTCTAACAACATACCTTTTAATCTAATCTAGATTTGCTAGATCTAATGAACAGATGACGAAAATTTAGCCTTTTAAAACTGAGTACGATTTTATAAAACTCTGTCCGATTAGCCTCAATTAATCATTAAAGCGTGAATAAGCACATAAATAGTCGATAAAAACATTTTTCTTTAAAACTGACTTTATGTTAACTTTAGGTTCAAAAGGTTATACTATTATTAATATTTTTGTTGGATAAGAAAAATTGCATGTCTTAATTTTAAGGAATTTCTAATACCAATACGTTGTAACACTTATAAATGGATACTGCATCTTGTTCAACATATTCCAAAGTATTACCTACCAGACAAGCTAATTTCACCGTAAATCATACCCTCGATTGGTTCTTACCTTTCTGATCAATAACAAAAAAAACGCCTTTTATTGAAAAAGCAATTTATCTGGGATGTTTCTCAGACTTTTTTTTGCACTCTTTTAATTTTGGCCTCATTTTCCTACCACTCCCATACGCACATAGCGTAGCTGCAGAATATCGATTATCGGCTTTTCACGTCTAAGTCCAGATAACTAAGCCATTTTCCCCGAATGATCTCAAAAAGTTCCGTCTTGAATTTGCGATTCTTCCAATGTTCTTCGGTTCTTACTTGATCCCACTTTTCGCTGCCATTTCTCCCTTTTTCCCTCTTTCACTCTAATTGTTGCCGAGTTATTTATTCTTGATCTGTGATCTATAGTCGCTTGTTGTTTACTAAGCTATTTCTACTGAACTCTGTTAAATTATCTTTACTTTTCGCTTAATTTTATTAGTAATTTCAGTGGTTAAGTATGCTTTAAAATGGTTTTAATTCTAATATTCAAAATAACTAAATGAGTTAACAATACTTATCCATTATCATTTGGAACGCTATGATTGTTCTCGCTTAGAGGATAATTTACCTTTTGAATAAATATAAATGTAAAAAGGAATTCTTAATTAATCTCTGCGTGAAAATAGCTGAAAATTATTTTCACCAAAGCTTGGAATTTATATAATTTCATATTATTGCTCAACTCTGTTATTTTAAACGAATTAAATCGAAAGTCAGAAGTAATATTGTAACTATGTTTTAATTAATTGCTCTCTTAAATTTACTGGAATGGAGTAGTAATTGGTCTTGAAAAATATGAACTTTGGAATTTTTATTAGCACCAATTTATATTGTCCCTAAAATATTTTTACCTTTATTTTGCGAAATCGCTAAAATTAAAACTAACGGCCTTTAACCTTGTGATTTTTATTCGATGATAGCATGCAAAGGTTCTCAGAGTAAAAATTGAGGTTACCTCAGAATTAATCACTTCAATGACAGTCTTGAGATTGCACCGGCGTCAAAAAACTTCAACCACCACAGCGAGGCCGCAATACTTGAATCGTAGAGATTGATCTGGGCATAGTTAATAGTTTCGGAAGCATATTTGGAGCCATGCCTTAAGAAGTATGCTAAAAGCATAACTTGTTTTAATCATTTCTTAAATGCCTACCGGAAATGGGGTTTCAGTAAAAATATGTAATGATATTCCGTCTGCTACTTCGGCACCGTATTTATTAGAAGCATTCATTCATTTATTAAATCAATAAACGGCATTTTATTTATAATTATACTAACCGCCTCATTGCTAAAGTGGGGAGAGTGATCCCCAGACTATTCCAATAACACAATAATCCAAGACTATCAGAAATTATTCGAACATTATCACTTCCGTTTCTCCAAACGGAACTTTTTGGCATATTAGCTCTTAATTACAGTTAATGGAATCCGCTATTAACAGAAGGTGAAAAAGTCACAATAATTATTCACGTCATCACTATTTTTAGTTAATCGATTTAATTGCTCTATAAGAGTTCTTACAAATCTCACAATTCTCAATTTTACCTGAAAACTAAAGAATTGATGGTTAAAAATTCAATTATATTAAGGCTTTTGTATTCTTTCGCCTGTCGTCGCAGTACTGATGTCTTTTTCTTCTTATTATTTTGCAAGTACTGATGTGAAAATGTAATTAAGAATAATTTCGAAATATTCATTCATTGGCGGAATTAATAAGCTGCCAAGTGCTAGAAATGAATATTAATTATTAATTACTTATTTTATCAGTAAATTTAATACTAGAGTCGGTAGTGGGTTTTTTCGATGCTTTTCATTCTATTAGGTCCACTACTAACACTTTTCTTCCAAAACTATTGTTTTTCGTTTTATCGCGTGAATAAATTAAAAAAAGCAATAATAATTCATTTAATCAAGTTTAATTTAACTACTTTCCGTGGTGGTGAATCTGTAACTACTTCACGTCTGATTTTCCAACCGCAAACTACCATTATTTCCTCTGGTTTAAATAGAACAAAGGTCGTTGCATGTCGCACTTCATTTCGATAATTAAATTAAAATATTTGTACATACACAAGCACAAACAAATGGCTGTGGAAAATGTATTTTGATGTCGGTCAAGATTTGAAGGCGAAGAGCAGTTTTAAAGTTCAAAAAGAAGAAATTGATCCCTTACATTTCTGGTTGTCAAAAGCAGTCAAAAATTGTGTTTACAAGGTGAAATATAAGTCTGTACTTCTGTTGTCATTAACTCTAAGTAAAATTGTGACGTAAGTGAACTTTGGAATTGAAGATCTCCAGTGCAGATGGACTTTCAAAGTGATATAATTCCCTTTTCTAACTAGAAATCATTAATAAGAGTTGAGTGGAATGCAGATGGCTGTAAAATTTCATATAACCTTGCCATTTGCATTTTCAAATTCATTAAAGCATATTTAAGTGATGAAATTAAAGCGAAAAAGTTTAAATTCTAGATCCGAAATTCCTCATATCCTAAACATTCATATTTTTCCTTCCCATTTCCCAACTGTCCAATGAGTCCAGACCGAAGAAGTCATTATTTGGCCTTGGATAATGCAATGCTTCACAGCACAGTGAAATGCTACCCTCTTCCACCACTTTATAACCCCACCATCAGTTTCTTTGTTTATGTTGCCAGGGTCTTAATAATAAAAAGACGCCTCGTTTCCCAGTTTGATTCATTGTCGTTTCTTTGTAGGTTAGTGCTCACACAATACAATTAACTTGACTCGTCAGTTTGCATTAGACAGGGTAAATGAAAAACACCTCAACCTTTACCAAATTGAGCGGGTCAGTAAAGCTGGAGGGTTCAACTCCTCTGAAATAGATCAAGAGCGCTACACTACCTCAAGCGCAGTCAATCTCTTTGCTTATTGCGGGATTGTAGATTACAATTGAAGCTTTAATGTAGAAGGAAATAGACCTGTGTGCAAACGGCAAATCCAAAAAAAATATAACTAAACGGATAACTAATTGAATTCAAATGACACTTATCAGAAAATTAACCATTCAAACTGCTCTCATATCTGCTGGATTAACAACTGCGAATATTAGCTTGCTACTTTATCATAAAATTTCGAAGTTTGTTAAACAAAAGATACTATTTGGGCCTCTTACAGCGCTTTCCAATACTTCAAGGAGTTGGGATCTTCGTCAATGTGAAACCACTCTCTCAACTCTTTTATCACATACAAAGTAGGCAGATAAAGCGCGGTATAATAATATTTACATAGACTGAGAACACCTTATATCACAAACGAGTGTTAACTGCCAAGTCGGTTCTCTACACTGAGGCAAAGAAAACATTTTTGGGGACAGCAGCTGCGGTCCACATACGCCCAACGCGACTACCATTGACGCAGAGGAATTGAGGTGAAGGAACCCTCACAATTCGGAACTTGATATCCACTATGCTTGAATCTCCATCCACTTCCAGTGATATATCATCGTCATCTGGAGATTCTGATCCTTCTGCCCGAACACAGGCATCAAAGGTCCTAAGAAGTTTGATCAAATCAGAAGGAATTGAGCATTCCTCAATAATAGGGTTGGGAATGGTAATCACATCTTTTGTAGAGGGGCCCGAACCCTAAAAATGAAAGATGTATTATATATTATAATGTCTTTTTTTTAAGAAAATATCTATTGACAAAGACAATCTAATCGTTGATTAAATTACACAGCAATCGGCGTCTTAAAAACAAATTTGTTTGTTAGGATATAACTCGTCAGGTTTCATTTCTCTCTATCTACAAAAAATATAGCATACCCATTTTCACAACTTCTTTACATTCCAAAATTTTGGTACATTTTGTAGTTCAGAAAAAAACCAAGTATACTTAAGCTCTTAAAGGAGAATTGAAATAAAGAATATGCCAAACACTTACCAGCATTTACGCAATTGTGACCCTAAAATAAGAGTTAATAGGACGGGTGGAGATATGCATATTGGTTCTTCTCAAGTGCTTCTTTGTAATGCGAATTGAACAGGAAGTTATAAGAACAATAAAAGCTTACATGCCATTTATCAACTTCACTTATTTATTTTGGAAAGCATGAAATATAGGGCAAATATAACAGCCGTTTCCACTGAGAAATGAGACGTTGAAGGGGCTTAAGAGAGCGTCTCAAGCATCTCTAGTCAAACCTCAATCATTTTCGATAAAAATTAGCAATCTGGATCAATTTACTGTGTGGCCGAGAACTTCGTTAAAATACATGCCTACTATATTATTTTCTAATTAATGATATCATTTTGAACCACACACAAATGCAATTCCTAGGACCTTCGTAGGAGATGGAAATAAAAGTTGACAGAGGCTATGAACACCTATTGCCAATTACAAATACATACCACCTCGGGAGCAGCCAAATGAGTGCAAAAGTGGTAAATTTTGCGTATTTGTTTAACGACTTAAAAATACATAAGTTATCAGGAAATAAGAGAAGTAAAAAGGGGGGTTGGTATTCAATTAAAGTAAAGGCAGTTAAAAAACATTGTACATTTCACCATTGTATTAAGGATACATTCACTTATTTACTCATAATTCCGCTGCCGATTCATTGACAAATGAGAGCTGAACAAAGCATAGTAGCAAAGGACAACAATTCTGTGCAGAAGTCGAGATAAAACTTGACAAAAAAAATAAATGAGACGAATCAAATTTCGACTATGTCCGCGTTAACTTCAAATTGGCACTCAGGTCATAGAATATTCATCTATTGGTAAAGTTCTCACAACCGAGTGCCTTTAAACCTTATGAGAGACATTTATTCAAACTTATTGTTAACGTCCTCATTCAATGTCATTATGCATTAATTTCTTTCCAATTTCCAAATTTTGTGCTCAACGGCAGCAGTTCCTGTCAGCTTTTACCATCCCACATAAGATTCCTAACTAATGCCCAACTGATGCGTACATCCGAGTACACTGGTTAATTAGGACTAATGAGAGAAGTGTCAGAACGTGGGTTTATCATCAGAACAGTGCCAGTATTCCACTCAACTCAACTCCTTACTTGGTGATTGACAGCAGAAAATTGAATGAGCTCGAGACACACCTTCAAGTTGAAATGTTTCCATGTCAATTCTTCCACTTGTGCATTCTCAGCGTTAATCCAATCAATTCAAATTGAACAACTGAAATCTCATGAAAGTTTGGCCATAAAAGTATATTGCATAAAAAAGTGAGAAGTTTATTTAATTTTTTCATTCAATTCAATTTCTATGAAGAAATTTAAACAAAAAAGATTGGATTTAAATTCTTCAAATGTCAATGATAAACACAGAGGAACACATTGTATTAAATAAATAATCGTCTCCATTCGACAGCTGTTCTAATACAGCATATGGTTGCTCCATAAACTCATTCAAAGCACTGAATTTTAATTGGGAATTTCGCATCTGCTCATCAAGACGCAATAAATAAATAAAAAACTAAACATCTGCGTTAATTAATGCGAGAGACCAGAAGGGGTCACAGTGAATTAGCCATTTACAAAGCGTCAATCAAATGCAAACATTGTCAAGCAATTAAGACTCGAGGTGCTTTATGATAAAAGGAAATCTCTACGATAAAACTACGAATAACGGTGAAAGGTAATGTTGCTATGCTATCGAAGCCAACAAAACTGTGCGGCTAACTAAATTACGAATTTTTCGGATGTCATGCTGCATGATATTAACTTTAAAAAGGGGTCATAACTAAACTTGTTCTTCAACCCCCTCTTAACTTGCCTTCATCATGCCACAATCTTGGGGG
>UZAE01012082.1:12221-67257 GCA_900617975.1 Rodentolepis nana
GGTTCTAACCGCAGACTTTGAAGGACGCGCATAGTGGTGAAAAAGCAATGCCTCAGTAGAGTGAAAGGAGGTTTCACTCCCATTATGCAATTCACTTGTTGACAGTGGAAATTAAGAGAAGTTCCGCCAATTTTCCTTTCGTGACATTCATTCATCTTTCAAAAATGGGAAAAATATTTTACTCAACCACTCTTGGCAATCCTATAGTAAGAAGAACTTGCCTTTCTCGTGTGATTAGACGTTGTTATTCAAATTAACTCGTAGTAAACGGTCAAAATGAGATCAATTTAGTTATTTTGCGAAATGCTAAGCAATAAATAAGAGAACGCATATATGCAAATTGAATGTATTGGAGATAAAGATGGGTAGAACTCAGAAATTTAAGTACCGGGGTTTCACAAAAAATCCGCCCAGGACGGTTAAAGGGAAAATCCCTTTTCATGGAACTATTTTAGAACCAAATAACCGCCCACCCGAATAAGCCCTCATTGGCGATAATACAGAAGTATAATATTTCACGGGCGCTTAATCAGATGAGCGAACTTTTTGGAAAACCCCGGTAATCTTCTTCAATTCAATATAATCTCGATTGAAGACTTATTTTAAACTTCTTGAAGTATACAAATGCAAGAGGTTTCGTTTTTTAAATGAACTGGGCCGATACAAACACCTAGATTTTCAGTATGAAAAAAATAATGCGTAGAGGAGAATAAAAACAAATTAGTACACACCCCCTCCTAATGACAACAAATTCAATGAATATGATCAAATGAATGCTCATCGAGACCAAACATCCACCCAGACTGTGGTGCTTTTGCGAGAACACTGACTGCAAGGAATATGTCATCGATAGCCTAGGTATTGGCCTATTTGAATTTTATTAAACGCTGCCTAATTTTTAAAACCACAGGAACTACTTTAGTTGCAATTAGTAACTCGATCTGATATGCACCCAGTGATTCAAATAATCGCGCTAATGGAGGAGCAAGAGGTGCCAAATTTGGGAAGAGGTAAGTTGTTATCTCATTATTTTTACGATTTATGAACGCCACTGTAACATGATAGAAGTGAAAACCAAAATATTGGCATTAAATGAAGACACAAAGCAGGTTTTACTGAATCTGTTATTAAGCAGCAGAGTTAAATTAGGGAAGCGATTGTGCGATAAGGAGAGAACATTGATAAATAGACGATCATGCAAAGACCGAGGTGAAAGAGGTAGAAATTATGTTAAATCGATAATTGAATAAAGATAACTAGTAAATATATTGAGGAAATACTGTCACTATAGCGGCTTACAGAAATATACCTAAAATCGGTTAAGTGGTGCGGATTAAGCCAAATAGATAGCTTTCAATGGACGAATCGTAAGAATAAAAGTTTTATATAACCTCTGTGAAAAATGATGCCAATTCCCAGCCCCCCCCTCTCTCCCCCCCAATAGTTCTGAAGCGCCTAAACAAATGTGGAAATGCACATATCACGCTATATGAATTTTGCAATTTTTCAGAAAATAAAGAGAACCAAGACCATGCGAGACAATTTTCTGTTTGTGAGGACAAAAAATGGTAGTTGAAAAGGGGAGGGGATGGTGGTGGGGTATTGCACGTTCGATTTAACCCCAGTAGATGCGCATGCCACATTCCATTTGCTTGAAGAGAGCGCGCTCGAAAAGGAATGATTGTTGGCAAACTTAAGTTGCTGTTGGTTGTTTAAATTTTACTTCCACTGAGTCGGTTGAAAGCACATGTCTCCGACCTCTAAATAAGTAATTCCTTGCTTATGAGCAAACCAACAGCAATGGTTCAAATCAGGATTTAAAAGTTGATCTAATTCAAGATTCAAATTTGAAGGAAGATAGACTGACAACGCAGACATCTTGATCAACAGCTTTCCAGAATAAAATGAATAATACACACTTAGCTAAGTTCAAGGTAATTTGCATAGTTTGCGAAAGGGGGACCTAACCTTGAGGGAAATATTCTCCTATGGAATTAAGTTTACTGAAAATAATAGTCTAACAGATTCGAATTACCCGGTGCAGAGCTATAAACACGAATAAAAGCGTTGTTTGAAACAACAAACCTTTTACACATTATTAATTTAAGGGGGAATAGAAACAACAAAGTCGAAGCTGAATAGCTGAGGAAAATTTTTGAGGAGAAACTTAAGATTATTTTATCGCACTTTTTAGTCTGATGGTGCACTATCAAAGGTGCTTCATTTTCCAGTTATGCCGTTTGGGCAAAAGGAAAGAAATAATCGGAATAGTCACTAAAATGCAAAATAAATGAAAACGGCGAATCAATGTGTATAAATTGCAGAGATGGCTTAAGCAGTTCATTCGCATTTGCAATCTAGCGATCCCGCGGTATTCTTTGTGACTTCATCGAAAGCTTTCACAGATAAAGGAGCATGTGATAAACATTCGTATTCATTATTTTGTCTTTTTGCCTTGACTGTGCCCATATTTCCTAGCTGATTCCTAAATAAAGGAAATTCTAACCGCTTATCAATATTTCTTTTATACATGATCAAGTTGAATAATGATCAGTAACTAAAGGCATACCTGCACCACTCATTGACCTGCCCGTATTGCCTCATACCACTGTCCTAAATGCTAGATGAAAACCGATCAACGACCTTGTTGTACCTCAGTTCTCCTTTTCCTCACAATCCGGATTGTGTGGGTGCAGTTCTGAGGCTTCTTTCATTGCTCCCAATTCCGCTTCCAACTCCTTCCTGCTTTACCCTTTAATTCAACCCAACTCTTCGTCTTGTCATTCGATAGAGACTAGTTTTACTCTTAGCCATAGCAAGATTATTAGGTTAAGTAGTGGTTTCTATCCTAATTTAGTCTAGCACCCGTAGTAGCTTTGTCGGGATTGGATTTATTTTAAATCTTATCCAGGGTTTCGTAAGTAAGTTGACAATAATAGTTTCGATGCATCTGAAAAAATTTTGTAGGTTCTCTGTTTAATGCCCTGACTAGCCAATTATTTAGTTATTGTGATTTTGAAAGCAATTAATTCACACAATACCGAAACCACTGCCTAATTGACAGCTAACTATCCAGCCACATCAGGGCCAAAATTTTCCAAACAACATATTATAATCGAACTAAAGGCCTTCCTTGTTCTTCCCGTTTATCCAACTTAATTCTAGTCAGCCTCTGCAATATGGTAGCCATAGGCAAGCCTGTGTCGAAAGCGACAACTCTATGTAAAGTAAAAAAAATCGTGGGTTCGCAACAGACAAATAGAATAACCAGTTAACTGATTAGAATTAGCCAATATTTTATGGTTTGATGACTAGGTATACGATTTTTTTCACAGTCGTCGCGTCACTGAGCTGCCTTAATAACTATATGCAAATGGGAGAACTGGTTATAATGTCAATAAAGCTACCTTTTTTCCACAAAATTTCAGTTTTAATTAAACAAAAAATGGACAGCCAACTAGAATAAATGACAAAGCAAAAGTTGATAAGCTCTCATTAGGTGTCAAATTTTTTCATCATATGTTCCTATTTTAGATTAAATGATGATGATGATTAATCAACTCTTCAGTGGAGCATACGAATAGAAAAAAACATGCACTAACAGAACAAATGTTGATGCGCATTAACTAACAACTCACTTATTCATTTCCTCGAATGTCAAAGGAATTAGAGCCTGCTGGAGAGGTGTGCAAATATAAAAATATACCGATGTAAACGTCGTTGCTTCTAAGCAAATGATAACTATCTCAAACAGCAAATAAGTTAGGCTCCAATGGAGCTTTCTGTTCTCATTTACTTTAAGCCATAGGGGTCTTTATAACAAAGACGCCAAGGATAAAAGAATTTTTAGCAATATTAAGCTTGGAAAGGGGATATTTAAATCAATGAGTATACACCGATGAATATCCATCCTGCAACAGTTGATTTGGTAGAGGAAGTGGTTGAGAACTAAGCCACTGAAATTGATAACTACTCGAGTTTTAAATATTTTTGACATTATCTTCAAAATTCATCCTCATTTGGCATCTTTCCCTTTTTATTGGATAGATAAACCGATAATATCTAAGTGGCATAGAGAGGGAGCAAAGGCGAAAAAAGTGGAAAATATTCGACTAAAATTAAAATTGGCAAAAGTGCTTGAGAAATAAAATTGACAAGAAGAAAGGGAAACTTGTGAGAAAATTTTTCCATTAAAAATAAATGACCAATTAGTCAAATCCACAAAATTGATGGATCACGTATCACAAGGCAGTTGAATAGGAAAAAAATTGCTAGCTCGTTTCATGAATTATGCTCACGGCGATTTTTATAAAGAAAGAATAAGAATTGCCTTGTCATTCGAGACGATAACGTACATAAGTAACTTATAGCTTATAACTTACGTGACTAACTCGTCTTCACAAATAGGTACAAATAAAGTGAGAGAACTAATTAACTCTGACTGATTCATTGCTTTAAGGTAATAGCTTAAATAGGATAACACCTTTTATTCCAAAAAAATATCATTATGACTAAAAATATTCTTCAAAATAAGACTATTATTATGAGTCGTCACGGATACAAAATTAAACAGACCATTATAATCAAAACGCTGCCCATACTAATTTTTCTAATTGTAGAAGGAGAAATACCTACTGATCAAGCTACGCTAATTGCGTTTAGAGCATCAAAAAAAAACGTTCGATTCCACCTTTGATCAGTGTGCGCTAAATCCCATGAGTAAACAAAACAATTGAATATAATTTGTGCGTTCATCGAAAGAGATCCAAGTCTATTGTGGTAGCTGCACTTATTAATTATGGTAGATGAGAGCTTTTGTTAATTCGCTCCTATGAGAAAATCGCATTAATCTCCCCCCCCCCATATGACCATAATTATCCACAATTTTTCAAGTACTCAATCTCGACAGAGAAATTACATTCCCGAGTCTATTTCTCAATTACAAATTCGATCAGTCACAACGAAGGCATCTGACCTCTTGATCGCGTTCAGCAAATAAGCGCATAAATCTGAAATGTCAAATATTTACTACATCTAACATAGAAAATAGATTTCTTAGGGCTGCCAAAAACAAAACACTGGCCGCGTATACTTACGACTCAATAACAACATCAACGTATTACGGAAAGCAATAATAAAATGTGTTTGGGCCATCGAGTATTCCTCAGCAAGCGGTTAAAAAATAATAACATTCTGCGTCACAGTATTGTTTACTTGAGAAATAAAGATTACTTATCTTCCGCTTTGTTTCCAGTAATTGCCAAGCCATCAGAATGGTCTCATGAACAGACAAAAATGAGTTTTCATCTCTGAGGTGTTTGGTTAATCAGATATGTATTTAAATTAAATCATTATTGACATCATAGCCAGATCTCAAAAAGTCACCGAGAATTTAAAATAAATGTCACGGTTATATCAATCTCAAGAAAATTTAAAACTCAGAAACTAAAACTATACAAAGTAAATCTGATTAAGAAATGAATAGTTAAATCCAATTTATTTAAGCAGGGATTGATGGCAAAAAATAGCTTTAGAAACGTCAAATAACTAGGTTTAAATAGCGCTTATACATAAAATCCATGATATGACAATATGAGTTAAAAAAAATTCTTAGACCAATCTGGCAGGACAAACAGGAGATAGAACAAAGTAGGAAACCGAATATACATAAATAAAATTACCTATTTAACAAAAATAATCGAACGCATGATGAATGTTGGTACTTTATAGCATCTTGATTTATCCTAATCAGATAAATAAATACCAAGCAAATCGAAAAATGCAGATGAGCGGCTGATTCAAATAAAAAGGTTACTTATTGTAATAAAGTAGAGAAAATTCTAACCTTCGATATCTGAAATATCCGAAGAACTACGAAGGTTCCATCAGCATCCACAATAAGGAGATTTAATGGGAGTTCGCTATCACTAGGTAAAGATGTAACAACGCCACCGCAACACACCACTCCTTTATTCGAACCCTCACTCAATTCGTCAAAACTGCACTCCCGAAGATTTTGAAAGGGTCCAAGATGCCGGGTTTTTGATTTGGGTGCAGATAATGTGGAAATCAAAGTCGCAACACGTTTACGAGTAATCTTATCAAGAGATTGCAGTGGTGTAGAAACAGCGGTGTGCATTTTTTGAAGAGCTTTGAGGCAACGCATAGCCGCAATACGAGGAGCTGGCCAAGCCGGGTCAAGCAGAGAAGCACGAAACCAACTAGAGAGAGCATCATTAAAATTATCCACATAATTCAAGGCGCCAGCCCGATTGAAATGAAAGTGCGGCTGAGAAACCACGTCAGAATATTTAGCTGCTTGGGCGAAAGCCGCCAGTGATCGAGAGATCACACCACCACCCGAACTATCCCCTAGCGAAGCTGTGAAGAGAGCATTGCCCAAACACTCCCAAGCCCGACCTAAACTAGCTTTCGCTGCTCGAACAGCAGCATGAGCCAATCGAAGAGAAGTTGCAACTGTAGCGTCGACATCATCACCTTGGTAAATGAGATCGGGAAATTCTGAATTTGAGAGGAATTCACATAGTGATGGGGAATCTTTTGGCAATTGTCGCAATAGCATTGACAGCCGCCAAAGGATATGTGGATTTTGACTCTGTAAAATAAAAGTCAGATAAATGCAGTAAGTGATATATATATACACATCAAATGGGAGCTTACGTCAATTTTTAGGGCTTTTTTAAGGGAGTTAAGAGCAGCTTCTGGTCCAACTGTCAACCACTCAAACTCACCCATCTCGCAACATGCATCAGCTAATTCAGGGTCAAGCTCTAGAGCTCTTTCAAGGGTCACTTTGACCTCAGATGTATCCTGCGTAAGCGTCGCAATAACATTAAGAGCTTTCCCTTTTAAAAGTAAAATCTGCGCTTTCTGCATTGGAGTGAGGTTAGACGTAGTTAGAGCCTTCGTGGCAAGTTCTACTATATGACTGATACGTTCTGACAGCTTTTCGGGTTTCTCTTCAGTTGATCTAACCACCTCTTGAATAAGAGAATTAAAATCGTAACCAGGTGGGAAGGCAACAACGGGATCTGTCATCAGAAGTTCAGTAGTCAGCTGAGTAGTCTCTGGTATCCAAGTGTCCCTTAATAGCAGTAATGCATCAACAGCAATCCGTAGTTCCTCCATTTCTAAATTAAATAATTAGATTAAATAAATAACCACCAGAGGAACAGGAAAAAGACAGGTTAAAAAAATAATCTATTTATTCTGTTGGCAAAGTACGAATATGTTCAGAAACGCGGGAACTCCAGATTTGAATGAGGCGACTGTGCTCCTTCTTGAGATTTTCAAAGGTTTTCTGCAGTATGGTCAGATTATTTCCAGCTCGATCAAGCAAGGAAAGATCATCTTTGGAAAAGAGAGGAGTAACAAGAACCGCAAGATCGAGAGAATGCTCAAGTGTGGTTATTCCTATTTCTAAAGAGTACTCTAAATCAGCACAACGTGTCAAGCAGGCAGTCCATTGGTTTCGAATTGATGTTAGCTCGTCTTGAAGGTAAGCGTTTCCTGGGTCCGTAGCAATTATTTGAAGGATATGGTGCTGATCTAAATCAAGTTGTGTTAAAGTGGCAATCTGACTTTCCAAGTCAAGAATAAGTTGAGAAACAAGGGAAATTGTGGCATCCAGTTGCAGTCCAGTAAGTGTAAGTACAGGAGAAATCTGAAATAGGCTTGATTGCATAATAGTCTCCTCCTTCTTTGCAGTTTCACAGATTACAGGAAGAAAAATTGCAGGCGTGAAAGATAGATAGTTACATCGAGAGATTTTTCTGAAGAATCGCAAGAATCTAGGGAGGCGAAATTGTGCCTGAACATGCGAAAATAAATTCACATAACAGTTTATAATATTAGCGCACTCAGTCCATTACTTAGCGTATAATATTCATTCAATGAAAAGGACGCTAAACAATATTACAAAGTGAAATTTATAAACCAAATGAAATAAAGCTATAAAGGTAAAATTATTAAACCAACAAACACGAAAGGACATCGAGTTCAAAGAAATGCCATTAATCAACCAATTAGTAACCCCCTTTCAGCTTATTATTTATTGGCAAGGCAACATGTTTCTGGAGTTAGTTTAATCTTATTTAATGACTAAGAATAATTCATTTATCACTGCTTGTTTTTAATCTTAAATTAAATTTCTGAAAAATCGATGGTTGCACTTTAAAAATATTTGTGAATGAAAAGATAGATATGAGTGATCAAGTGTCCTCTCTCAAGCCTTAACACTTGGCAATCATCGTTCACGATTTTGGTTCATTGATAATCTGAAATAATCTTCTAATTGAAGGTAATTTTAAGCAATGCGAGGGTACTTCATATGTAAAACATATTCATTTTAAACTTTTGAGATTACTCGTATTACGAGTTTTAACAAAGATTTCAGGCAAATATTTACCATTCACGCATTTATTGCTTTAAACTTATCCTAGCATCCAAACTGATATTTTAATCCCCACTGATAAACTAGCTACATCTGTCCTCTACGCCCGGCCTTACACTTTTAACACACTGAAGATATAATTCACAACTAGTTAGTAATCCATGTGTAAAATGTCAGCGTAAACTTATGGTTAGGAATCCTTTCCGGAGTTTATTTTAACTCGGTAATTGTTAAGTAATAAATTACACCATTTCATAAAGCCATTTTTCATTCATTAATTGTGTATTTCTCACCGATAGCAATTATGGGCTAATGTGCATAAAATGCTATTTATGTCAGGGGAGCTAATTTATTTATTTGGTCTCCTTAACAATTTAACTGCTGCCTTTTAATGTATAACATAAGAAAGGGAAAACCATTCTGCTAGGCACGGGCCAACCCATATCTTTCCACACAATGAAGGCCATAATCAGGAGAGAATTCAAGGATTCACAGTGCAACGAACTTAAGGCTCGAACAAAGGAGAAACAGTGGACAGTATCACTCTCTGACATAGCCAACTGGTCAAGAATCGAAGCCATTGCTGAGTTTAGACTACGTACCGAAAACGATTGCTTGGCAAAACACCTTCACAGATTAGGTGCATGCACTCACTCAACATTCCCTCTATGTAGTCTACAGGAGGAAATGGGAAAGACCCATCTGATTTGGTGCCCAGCCCTAAATACAACGACGGCAACCCAGAGGTACTGGGAAGCCAGAAGACAACTAATGAACTGGGGAAACCTGAGGTCAACCAAGGGGTTAATGAAAAATATCATAAAGCCTGTCATTTGAAGTAATAAAGTATAACATGATTTTCAGTTAACAATTCTTAGGTCCTATATTTTTCCTTTTCCTTCAATTCTCTTAGGCTACTTGTAATTGGTGCTGAACCTTATTAGCCTCAAAGAAGAGCTCGACCAAGATCATTTTCAAGCCTGATTTTATCAGGATCATTAAATTAGTTTAAATTATTTATTGGGCTTATTGTAATTGGCACATACGATTCTACTAGAAATTAATCCATTTATACTTCTATATTAGCTATGTTTTAAAACAGATTGGTGTCTACGGTCCACAAACTATTACAGAAGTAGAAACGATCATGACAATACTTGCTAAAATATATTTTGCACGTTTATTCATATTCACCGTCACTTTCAAACAACTTGAAAATATTATGATGATAAATAATATCTTCAACCTAGTGTATTTCACGACTTCGTTTCAAGTAGTTCATCTGCCGATTACTATTCGAATCAATTTTGCCATTTAGAACTGTTGAGCGAGAAAATCAAAGGGTTCAAACTGACTGAACAAAGTTTAGAAAAAAGGAAGAGGACAAAGTAAATGAGAAATTGCAAAATTAAATCAAAGGTGTTTGCCATTTCTAATTAAGAAAGACATTTTATAATGATAATTTTGTAATTATTTAGAACCTGAGATTAGATATTTTGTTCATAGAAGCCATTATGCCTAGAGTATCAAAAATTTACTAACATCGATTCCTTTTAGACGTGTTTTGGGCAAAAAATATACGACAAGAAAAAGTTGAAACAGATGGTTTCAAATTTCAAATGAATTGTGCAATAGAGTGATAATTTTATCAATAAATGATGATCTAAAGACACTGAAAACGGATAGAGTCGAAGCGCAAAGAGCTAGGAATTATATTATATGAAATGGCCATGTTATCAACATTAAGAATTATCGGATTCTGGAATAATTAGAAATTAATAGGATTAAGTTGGTATAATTTTGTAAATATCACATACACGGATAAGTGCCATTAACTTTGTAAGCTAACTAATTAGTTTATAAAAGTAGCATTTCAAAAACCAAATCATTATTTTCAATTGATTAAATTACTTTTTAGATATTAACTTCATTATATAATGAAAAATTATAATGCAAAATATGATACCAATAAATACTTCTGTACTCTGAATAGAATAAGACCAAGATAGTTTATCTCCTACGTTATTAAAAAATATCTGCTGAAAACATTTCTAGTTAAGGTTTTAAAATTTAGCTGAGAAATTCTGAGTAAGAAAGTAAAATATTTGAGCAATAAACAAAGCAAGCCCAAATAATTTAACTTCCAAAATTCATTTTAATTTTAAATAAATTATGATAAAAATGACTTTTTAACTCAGATTATTTACCAAGTTTGAAAAATCAAGGTGCATTTAAATTTATTTAGTATCGAGCGCACTTTGTAAAATTCCGCAACAGCTTCTAGCTGCTTTTAGATATCTGTAGTTATTTTTAAACTCGTAATTTTGATCACTAAAATGCCGCGAATTAATATTAAAGGGGGTGTTTGGAGGAACACCGAAGATGAAATTCTCAAGGCAGCTGTTATGAAATATGGGAAAAATCAATGGGCCCGTATTGCATCTCTCTTACACAGAAAATCAGATAAGCAATGTAAAGCTCGTTGGTATGAGTGGCTTGATCCTAGCGTAAAAAAAACTGAATGGAGCCGCGAAGAAGATGAAAAGCTTCTTCACTTGGCAAAACTAATGCCCACTCAGTGGCGCACAATTGCACCTATCGTCGGGCGTACTGCCAACCAATGTTTGGAGCGGTATGAGTACCTTCTCGACAAAGCACAAAACATTGATATGAGTTCTCGTGATGATCCACGTCGTTTGAGACCGGGAGAAATTGATCCAACTCCTGAAACTAAACCAGCCCGCCCTGATCCAGTTGACATGGATGAAGATGAACTTGAAATGCTTTCTGAAGCCAGAGCTCGTTTAGCAAACACACAAGGCAAAAAAGCCAAACGAAAGGCTCGTGAGCGTCAGCTTGAAATTGCTCGTCGAATGGCTATGATGCAGAAACGTCGTGAGTTGCGTGCTGCCGGCTTGGCCTCCACAATCGCTCCTTTGGTTAACAAGCACCAATTCATTGATTATAATCGCGAAATTCCCTTTCAAAAACAACCTCCTAAAGGTTTCCATGACACATCAAAGGAGGTTCCTGAGCCCAAACCAATCAATTTCGATCGTCTTCGTTTGGGCGATATTGAGAAAGAACCTTTCATGGAGAGGGAAAAGGTGTGAGAATTCGTTTGTATTGCAATTTTTGTTTATATTTATTAGATCTTAACTCATTGTCTCTATTTAGCGTGAGAGGAAGAAGGATGCTGAAAAGCAGAAAAAGCGTTTGGAATCAGATTTGCCCGCTGCTTTGCTTGCTCGTGAAAAAGATAATGGCGAACCAGCGATCAAACGATCCAAGTTGGTTTTGCCGGCACCTCAAATCTCAGATCAAGAGTTGGAGAATCTTGTGAAAATGGGTCAAGCTGGAGAGAATGCTATTCGAATGGCACTAGAAGATTCTCGTCCCGATGCTACTGCTACACAGACTCTTCTTTCGGAGTATGGTAAAGGAGCTGAGTCAAGTTTTGCCACTCCTCTTCATTTGATTGCCAAAACACCACTAGTTCAATCAGATTCCATTATCCAGGTTAGCTCTATTATTGTCTTCGTTCATAAATCATTTTTTGATTTTATCTTCTAAAGCACACTCTTAAATTTCTTATTTTGATTTTGCTTATGAACCCTAAGTATTGTCAAAATGTTGGAATCAATTTTTTAGTTGCTGAAAAGTGTTTATCCATGAATGTGCTTGCTCCCTAACTGGCCTGCTAGATTTGTTTTCATTTTTTATTGATTGTGGTGGTTATTTCTTTGTCCAGATTGTTTGTCGTAGTTTATTAGGCCGAAGCAATTAGTAAAGCATTTATTTTTGTCTTAATGTGAGTGTATATTTTCTTCATTGACAAAACATGTATTATTATCTTTAATTTGTTGGAAAATTTCATTTTACTTTTATTGTATCTTAAAAGGCATTTGAATAAACCAATGTAATCATTAGGCCGTTGCAATGCGAATATTTGTCCGCCTGGAATGAATATTAAAGCGTTGTTCATTCACAATGAGACTTACTGTATACTGTGGGTTCAATTCATAGAGTTCATTTGCCCCTTTTCTTACCTATGAATGCCTTATCTGCTAAATTACCGTCTTATTCCACGAAGTAAAGATATGTCCTCTATAGAAATATTAGTTTGGCATTATTACACTTGGCCACTCTCTAGACTTTCATTCATTCAAGGTTTTTAACGACCACTCTGTCCGTAAGGGCGAGTTTTAGCTTCTAAGTTCTAATATTAATCGGTTTGTTGTATTCCCCATCTCTAACGTGCACATGTGGTATTGGTGCTTATACACTTCTAAGTAACTATAGTTATTCTACGGAATGCATTCACCAGGTATAAGATTTTGATAGTGAAAACATACTTTTCAGTTAAAATGAGCTTGATTTGAGAAGTGTATATTCTGTTATTTTACTTTAGGAGGCACAGAACATATTAGCTCTACACCATGTTCAAACACCTCTGAAGGGAGGTGAGAATACGGAGTTATCGACTGGTGTAGTCAACATTGTCGGGGCTACTCCACAGGCTCGTCATCTACCTACGCCCAATATTCTCCTGCCCAGCCAACTCGCTGCTAATACTCCTTTTAGAACTCCTCAAGTCGGAGGTAAGTGTCTATTCTGCCGTTGTTTTTGTTTGCTCTAATGTTTTGCATCCTAATCATGATCTAGCACTATAAATTTTAAAATAATGCTGGTTCGCCTTTCTCGAGTTAATTGGGCTTAAACGTAGATTTGGGCCCATAAAACCGAGTCGGGTTGTCTTGTGTAATTCATAGCAGTCATACGGTTCTGATCTTCGCAAGAGGGGGGAAAATATCTTTGCCTGTCAATATTTGAAGAGTATTTTCAATAGAGGGCTCAATGTGTCTAAGTTAACTCATTAACATTATTTTATGACTAAGTGGGATAATTCGATGCTATAGCACCTGCTTCAAACTATTCCCATTTGTGGTGTCCATCTTGCCTTATTTGATGGCAAATGTATAACATTTCGATGTTTCATCAGTTAAATCAGAGTTGTTAGGCGTTAAAAACGAGTTTACCACTTATCCAATGATTCACGCTTGCTCATGGTACGACTGGTGCATAATTATGATTTCGCAACTTGCGGTCTTCTTAGTGGAACTTTTCACAACTAAAGATCCTTTTTTAATACTAGTGGAATTTAGTAAAAGCCATTTTGGGTTGTTAATCTCTTGAATTACTTTAAATAAGCTTATAATCCTAGATTTCCCGTTTGCCAAATTATCATATTGACGTGGCTTTTTTATTTTTAGCAACCCCTGGTCCTAGTGAGCCATTAGTGGGCCAAACGCCGCGTCGAGACTTCCTCAATATCAATGAAGGGGACTACATGGAGGTTAGTTCACACCTCTCATGTTTTTTTGCTTTCCTTGTACAGTGTAGTATTTTTAATACCTATCTTAATAATAACTCCTTTCCATTTGCAGCATCCTCAAGCAATGAATGCAGCGAGCCTTCACACAAAGCTTGCAAAGCTGCCTCAACCTAAGAATAATTTTGAGATCAGTATGCCAGATAGTGAGGAGGCTGAATCAGTCCTCTCGGAACAAGTTGAGGGTTCAGAAGGTACTTCAGCCCACATCGCAGATCAAGCCGAACTCGACAGAGAAGCTGCTCAAGCCCGCGCGGCGGCAGCTGATGCTGCGTGGGCGAAACGCAGTCAAGCTCTTCAACGCAGTCTTCCTCGTCCCACAGTGGTCAATGACAGTGTACTCAGACCCCCTACTGAAGAGCCTGGTCTTACTGACCTTCAAAAAGCTGAGGAGTTGATTAAACAAGAGATGCTCACCATGCTACATTATGATAGTTTACACAATCCACCACATACTCTGTTGAATGATTTGTCAAGAAATGCCGAAGGAAAACTGTTGAGTGCTACAGCTCAACAGAAGAAACTGCAACAGCTGAATGCAACTCACGAAGTGTTTTTGAGGAATAATGAATATGAGGAGTTCGATGACGAGATTTTGTCCGCGGTAAGGTTTATTTATATCAAATGGTTATCAATCGCCCTTTAGTTGACTTCAGGCTTCACAGAGGGGAAGGAACATCCAAGTGAAAAAAAGTCGAGAGGAGGGGAACTGAAGAGTGTTTCAAAGACGAAGTTTGAAAATTTAGAAAAATGTGATGTAGTACTGTGGAAGTGGTTGTATATGTCATACAGTGGGGTCATGGTAGTTTGAAGTCAACTGCCGGTTGATAGACTTTTTTGCCGTATGAGTATACGTTGCCCAGGGTACACCACGTGGAGGTAAGTCTGTCGCACACCCCATCTGCGGTAAGGTTGATTCTTGTCTAGCTGAAGTGAATTTTGGGTGATAAATATAGATTATGTCCGCGGAAACGTGCCTTCCACAGACCATCATTTTCTGTTACTGATTAACGTGAGCAATATTCCGGAAGAGATATTACGGTCCTCCTACTATTTTTAGTGAGGTTGTGAATAATCTTGTGGATGAGGTCTTAGTCACTGTTCGTCGAGATTCATTGTGGTTGCAATACTGTGGTATTATCTATTAGTGTTCACGATTTCTATTTATAATATGCTTCATTGTCGTAGAAATTAGTATTTTTCTTGATCTATTTAGCGTATTTTGACTTAAAGTTCATCTTTTCTATTTGCGGAACTCAAATGAACCTATCAAATTTCTACTTTTCATCCATATTCTTGATAATCATATTTCCTCTTTGGTTAAAGCGAATACTGAATGCCATTTGAGATTGCCATTCTTTGTCACCCTTTAGGCCGCAAATGCGATAAAAGAAGAGGAGAGTGTTGTTCGAGCAGGAATGGGACATGGCGACGTATCGGGTGAGGCCTACGCCAAAGTTTGGGAGGAATGCCTCTCCCAAGTCCTCCATTTACCTCAACACCATCGCTTCACCCGTGCTAACTTGGTGCCCAAGCAGGAACGTATCAATGCCGCAGAAAAGCGTCTTGAGGTACTGCGTGGGCTCATGGCTGATGAGGCTAAGAAAGCTGCCAGACAGGAGAAGAAATTGGCTATTCTTCTTGGTGGTTATCAAGTAAGTGGCGATACGGAGCTCTTCTACGCACCTTTTTCTCATCATCACTATTTCTTCAATGTGTGTTTGTTTTCTATTTACGTGTAAGTTATTCTTTAAATACTTTTTTTTCCCAATCTTATAGGATAGCTTCTATGAGAGATTTGCCATTTCTTATTCTTTCAAAATATCTTTTATAGGATGCGTTTCCTCAGTTTTTTAATGCATTATCAATTTTTTGCAGATTGATTTGATAGGTTTAGAGATGCTTTTATTAGGGCAAACACTTAATACAAACAAATTCTCCTTATATCAATCTAACCATGATATGCTATTTTTGGTATAACTATTTCTTTGCGTAGTCCTTGAACTGAACGCCATTGCATTTTGAAGCGACAATTATTATTTTATGCCATCAAAATATGCTTGATAAATAAAGTAGTTTGGGAGTTTTTCTAAATTTAGACTTGCTGTGTCCTTAAAATTACTTTACAACTGATTCCCTTCAGATCGTAGAATGCCGCTTTTAAAGGAATGTCAAGATCGCATTGTATTTAGAGGTGTTCGTCTTTTACCGTTGTGTAGTATTTGATATCAAATTGGGTCTTTTAAGATCCTTTTCTAAAAATGGTCAAATGAGCTCGTCAAGTTGAATGCTTTTTTATAACGCATGCTAAATGAATCTGAAATTTCAGGGTTTTTTCCCAGAATTTTCACCTCGGCAGTGGTTGATATCTCGTTACCTGAACACAATGGTTGTAAATGTCCAAATTTATCGACATATTTGATGTTCCCCTTTTGTGAGTTTTATGTCAGAAGACATTCAATAGCTCGAACAGTAAAACAGTCGGTTCCTTTAGATATTGAGCTTACCAAATAGCTAAAAAGCTTTGCATCTAATTTCCTACAGAACCGTGCACAAACCCTCACTAAAGCTATCCAAGAGTCTGTTGAACAGATTGAACAAAGCCAAATCGAGTTCTCTTCACTAGAATATCTTCGACAGCAAGAAATTGGTGCTATCGTTCGACGAACTGATGTAAGTACTTGAAGTGATGTTTACTTTGTGCACATCGGAGGGTTAATATTTGATTTTCTGCTTATCACCTAGACCTTAGAAGTTGATGTTGAGCGCCAAAGAAATCGCGAGGCTGAATTGCAGAAGATGTATGGTAAACTCGCCCGTCTAAAGGAGGATCTAATCTCCAAGAGGGAGGAAATCAATCAAAATGCCGCCACCCCTCCCCTTTTGCCAACACCAAGAGAATCTAATACCATCAATGAAGAGTGAGTGTTACTATACGTCCTTCTTATTACTGACTCTATGTAAGTAGCATTTCTATTTTCTTCTGATCACTTTTAGCGATACGGGTGGTTGGACTACTGTTCGGGCTGCAGAAGATGAGATTGTTGAATCAATGAATTCAGGAGCACAAACAGATCCGATGGAGACAAACGTAATTCATCCTATTGAACGTGGTGTGGATTTAGACGCGGATTCTTAAGTTGTTCGGGCTTTGTATGTGTTGATTATTTTACAGACCCTCTCCAACAAATGTTTTGTAGTAAAATTAAAGAAATGCGAATTTTTTTTGCTATTGTGTTATGCTTATGAAAAGTGGGAGTGGGATTATCTTAATGATGGCTGGCAGGTATTAGCTGGTAACTTGATTTTATTTACAAAGCCAAAAGTCCAGAAAAGGGTTAGGAAGAAGTCGCTCCAATTTATTGACAATTTTTTAAACCTTGTAGTGTGTATTTAATGAGTTAATGCTCATGATGATGATATCCGCGTGGAAATCGCCCATTTTAGATAAGAGTTCCCGCCAATCAATTAGAGGGAGAATTTACTATTCAATCATCTCCTTACTGTCTGTTTTATTCTCCTCAATCAGATAGAGCTCGCTGACTGGCGTTAATTTGGCAGCATTCTGTGACAAGTAGGGTTCCGGGGAATAGGCAATTTCATGTACTGTAATATCCTAGACATACCATGGGGTTTATTATTTGTGACCTCACTGCCATTATAGGAACTCAAGTTATGCTGCTTCCAGATCAAGCAGACGTAATTAACAACTAGCGATTTTGGACAATAAAAGATTGCCTAAACTCCTCAACAAGAACCCACACAGTCGATCCGAGTAAAACGTAAATACCCACTAATGGATTAGTCAGACAATTAGACATGGCTACGTCTCACAAAAAAATTTCAGAATATAAAATCACTAACTTTGGCTAATTTGGGGTGTGAGATAGACTTACCTCCTCGTGGTGCACCCTGGGCAACGGCAAAAATAGTCTATTAACCGGCAGTTGACTTCTGACTTCAAACGACCATCACCCCACTGTATGTCATATGCGACCCCTTTCTCGTTACTCATCTTACCCTTTCTGAGCATTGGTGCCTGTCTATTTCTTTTACATCTGTGAATAACTCTTCTGATCTCCCTCTCGAATTCTTCTCATTTTAATATTCCTCCTCCCCTCTGTGAAGCCCGAAGTCAACCAAAAGGCTAATGATAACTATCAAAACGCCTGCCATTTGTTATAAATATAACTTTGGCTAACTTTCCCGCCCAGCTTTAAACTTTCTAGTGACTTGACTTATTCTGTGTTTTCGATCCATATCACTTAAATTAACTTGATTGAGCTTAAAATAAGTGCCATGACACAAACAAAGTCAAGAAAATTCGTGAACTTCGTCAAAAATTATCTGACTGCTTTATGGTGATTTCTATACCTCAGAATGTACAAAGCAATTTTTTTTAAGCGACAGTGGCGTAAGACATTGTTGATTAATTTTGATAGTAATCTCTAATAATGAAGTGACTCATAAACTACTAGATACCTATGCATTTCATTTGAGCATAGACTGCCAAATTGGTACCTCGATATATTTTTTATCACAGTCAGCTTATCTAACTAGGTCTAATGAAAGACTGCACCCACACCCTTTCGAGCACATAAAATATCGCTTTAAATGAGCAATTGGCATATTTGTGCTCGGAAATAGACATTAATACAAGAAACATTCGATATCCGAGGTGGTGAATTCACTCACAAGTGGGTGAATGGCAATATATGCACTGTTTTCATGGAGGTATTTATGAAAGGCAGCCTATAACAGAAAGTAAGTTATTTAGAAATCCCTCGCGCTACTGGTAAGGTAATTAAGTAGTATAACGTACTCTATACTTAGTAGCACAACCGGTCATTTTCCCCGGTGGTGCTATTTCATTAAGGAGGAACTGTGCTTCAATTAGCATAAGACCGTAGATATAGGCAGTATGTCTCAAAGCTTTGCCCTCCTTGTGGCCAGTAGCTGATGCCAACTTATTCGTCCATAGGGGCAGATTTAACAGGTGATGTTTGCTGAGTAATCTCCGACCCTGAAGTCGAAGAAGATGGCGAATTAGGTAGATTGCTGCTGCACACTTTAGACTAGCAGAACACTGGGATAGAGCCATTTCCATCAAGCCGAGCTCGAAGATGTATCGAGCTAGCAGAAAATACTGTAAAACGAAAAGAATCAGTAGGTGGAATGCATCGTTTTCTCCAGTAATGCTGAAGTAAAGGCAAATTTCAAACAATTTCTTAAATAATGACTATTTATAGAAAGGCAACTTTCGTCGTTTCATCGACTGTTTAAAAGCAAGCTATCATGATGTTCATCAGGGTTGGCCACATGTTCGTTCGTTTTTTTTTCTCTCTAGGCTAGCCGTCAGGAGTAGAACACGTCCTAAAGCACCTAGCACCTTGGAGACAACCGGATAGATAGAAAGAAAGTATTGTGTAATCCTAATTCAAGTTTTTTTGGTATACTATCTACTATAAATTACCCATCTAATGGCTATGAATAGTAAATTCCAACTAAAACGGGTGACTAACCTTGCATTTTCTTTAACTAGCCTACAACTGTGTACTCGAAATACTATGAGCCAAGATATTTAATGTAAAACATATAGAACATCATTAACCTAAAAGACACAAAACTACTGTCTAACTTCATGCTAACAGTTGCGCAAATGTTATCACTTAAATACGGGCAAGCTTTATGCAAGTGGGTAAGGTAGAAAGAACGTGAATGCAGAATACCGTATGAACATGACATTGGACTTCGTTAATATTTTAAACTACTCAGCAATCAGTTGGGAAATAACCACCCATGATTTTTATGAGACTCAATATTACTAAAAGGTGATTAAGTTTACCTCGTTTTCGCCGAGTTCTTTTAGCACTTCCAGTGATGCGGCGACTGCAAAGCCCAGAAAAGTGTGTGGAATTGGACTAACGAGATCATAATCAAGGACTTTAAATATCTTCAACTCCATCTCTGCCATCTATAAATAAGTGATGGTAGTTATAATTTATTGAACTATAGTGGGACCTACATCACTGCATTGATATTTATTCATTGGCAGGCTACAAAGCTGGGTAAAAGTGACTTTTCGTCTCCGACAAGTAATCTTGGCCGCTATGGAAATCGCCACCATACCAAGAAGGTCGTAGTGATTTGGATCTACTAGCTTACGCCAGGTATATCGATCCACTAGTACAGTAGCCAGGTGTTCAGTTTCTGTACTGAAGCCAATATGTTGCTGAAGCTGAAGATTAGGTAGAGTTTAGATTACAGAATTCAATACCCGAATCAACCGATTAAAGAGATCGGCCCGCCAATCTGATGATATGCAACTCATTGATGGACCGTTGGGGTTGTAGGTCGAAATGATCCTATCATCCTGAATCAGCTCATAATTCAAAATCTAAAAACTTAATTATGAAACATGCCAACACCAACACTTCTGAGATAGACATATGGTCCAACGGAAGCGGACTTTGAGCTTGGTTGGTGACCGTTTATATGAATGTGGTTGAGAGAATCCACATTCTTTCGCCTCCAGCCACCCATGAATGTGGTCATCAGTTCAAGAGTTTTGTTGTAAATGGCACAGCCGGTTTTAACCGCCGGTGCCTTGAGAATCGCATCTCTCCTGCTTTCATTTAATATTGTTTTGCCAGTTATATCTGAAATAAAAACTTGACAACCACCGAGTGATAAACATTTGAGGTCAAACAATAAATTCAACTCCAGATTTCAAGGTCCACCCATTTTTAACAGTACCTCCTATTGACTAGGAAGTGAATCAACAAGTGCCCATGGACCCGTTCCCAAAGTCACAGTTCCTTCTCTTTCCATTTTAGCACAGTAAACTGCCCACCTTTTCTCTGTAGAAGTCCTCTTCTATGCCGACAATTTGAATGGCTAATCGAATTTTTGCTATTATTATTATTATTATGCAAGAGCACTATCTAGCTCTTTTCTTTGATTTTCAGCCCTCTAATCTCACCACTGCGAATTGCTCTGCGTTTTGTTCCATTACTGGTCTTCTTCTTCCCGTCTTGTGACAACCGTGGTAAAATCCTGGAAAGAGAATAGTTGAACTAATTTTCTTGGACTGAAATCTTCTAATTGCTGCAAATGGATATGACCTGTGCTATTATTGTTATCCTGTGTAAAAATACAAATGTAATCAAACCAGGTAATATGGCATCTATTGGTGTTGCTTATATTTTCAAACTTTTCTTCCACAAATACTCACATCACAAAGCAAATTTTATCGAACTTACTATTCACAGACCTCTCAGAAGATCCACTGCGATTTGCCATCTGTACATCTAAAACAATGGTGTGGAACAAATAATTAATCCAAAGAGTAGTAATGAAAGAGATTAGAGAAGTAAGCCGAGCTTACATTCTATTATATTCGCATCATGAAGACGCAAGCCCCTAAGTGTCAGTGTTTTGAATTCTTCATTGAATAAACAAAACTAAGTATTATTAAATACGAGTAATTCACATAAAAATGATAATGAGAGCTATGTAATTACTTGTTGGGTTCACTTTCTGTTTGAAGATATTCTCTCTAGACTGCACGAGGAAGGAGCTACATTGTGCTCAAATAACAAATACAATGCCGTTACTTTTCCGTTTGTGATTTACGTTCTATCCTCGGTCTCATTTTTTTGGTTTGCTTAAAATTGAGCCGACAAGAAAGAGTCACTAACGTGCAGAGGATTGAGTGTCCTGTTTAAATTTCCTGATGTGAAGAAGAGTGCTGTTCAAGGGAATTTCAAACACACATTGGTGAATTCTGATTGCAATTCAACAAATTTATCGATCGAAATAAACATTCAGTATGATATTGCCTCATTCCTTACATTTAAACACCGAAATCTAACTCTAAATTAGCCAAAAGAAATGACGTCCTAACGATATCAGGGCAACCAACCTCTAACTCAGTCCTCTTGTTCGATTAATCCCAAAAAACAAAAGATATCCAGTGAAGAGATCTTATTGTAAATATGGAAAAAAACTTCTTCCATTGGCACAAAAAAGGCCCAATAGGTGTTAATTACTTAAATACCTTCCTTTACAACCGCGTTTTCACTTATTTGCCTTAGTTGGAAATAGATACGCGTACTCCGATATACTCTATCTATCTCACAAATTTCTTTATAATGAGTGGCTTTATGATTTTGCTTCACTTTTTAACTTCACTGCATACGATTACAAGGTTCGTTCATTACAACTATATTCTCTAGGTAATAAAAAATTCTGTCTTGTAAATCAATACTTTGGTAAGATGTCGTGTCTGATTTACTCTGGCTTGACAGGACGCAGGCAGGCTCGCAGTATGGTTCCTGCTGAGGTGATGAGGAATTCGGAACCGGCTGGTCGTATCAAATCGATATAATGATCCGTACTGGCCCCAATAACAAAGTAGTAGGTTTTGGCTCTCTGATAATCTTGAAAGGTGATTCATGCATATATGGGGAGACTTTGCTAAATTAATAAAATGTCTTGAAGAATCCGAGCTCTTGTTTTCCGTCCCTTCTGGTTTTGAGTTAGCATTTTGCTGACATCTAGAACTTTGTGGGAGAACTATGCCTCCTCATTAGTCGCATAAAACTAACTTACAAATGATCTGATTGCTGGAAATTAATCTTTTGCCTATAAATGGCTAATCATTTTTATATTGATTGACCGAACTTGGAAAATAATATGAATATGGAATATGAACCAAGGTATGGCCAGAATTTGGCAATGAGGGAAAACTACATTTCAAATCTCTAATAAGACATACGTAAATGTGTTTGCGGTTATTCTTCCTCAAGCATTTAAATAAATGTTCATTTTTACATAATAAAAGGATATTTGAAAGGTGTATCACTTTTTAATGTTCAAGAAATGAAAATGCACATGTCATAGTACTGATATGATATACAGGTTTCTGAAATCTCTACTTCATTCTTCATCCAAACTTGGGAGCTTTTCAAGCCTCGCTATTCCGAAGTAGGCATCTGACTTGAATTTGTTGTAAGCAGCCTGTGCAAGAAAATAAGAGAGTAGCATTAATTGCTTGCTAAGTGATTACAAGTTTTGGCTTTAAACTGATGGGAACTAACCATAAATGGCTCGGGACAGTTCTTGGTATAGGCAGGAATGGGGTTCTGTGAAACTTTCTTAGCCTGCACGAGCATTTTCTTGTATATTTGAGCTGCACTCCGAACTTGGTCATTGTAGCAGAGTTGGAGGACTTCTTGCATCTCATAACTCATAGGCGACATCCTATGATAAATGCATCTAGTTCGTGGGTCATGTTTTTCATCAAATGAGCAGTCACAGAATTTTCTGAAAAGCTCTCGCACACAGCAGAGCACTCCAGCACATTTAACTCGTGCTGAATACTTAACTAGTCCGATATTCAGGGCACCAAGATCGAGGAGATATAAACACAAGGCCACAAACTAAAATAAAAAGGAAATAAATGGTAATTTAGTGAAGTTTTCGTTAGTGTTTTTCTCTCTTTTCAGCTACAAATTGCAAGCATATACAAAGCCCTATCTAAAGGTAACTCATACATTTTACTATTCAACTTAGTCTTGTATCACATTAAATGTTGCACAGATGATACTGAAAGGTATTTATACTGTAAAATCCCCTACTGCCATGGTGAAATAGAATTTTTTATTTCCATTTACCTTTTTCCATACACTCATTTCGAAGTCTGGCATGACCTGGAGACAATGAAGGAGATAGAAGTGTGGAATTAGCTTTTTGAAATCTCTACGAACAAATTCGCATTCAAATTTGCACAAGGCTTTCCAGATCTACAAATACAGGAAAGTAAGTTGAAATCATCAACGAAAAAATCTTACAAAAAAAATATTTAAGATGGAACAAACCTCTTCCATAGTGAACATTTCCTTGCAAAATTCATGAACTCCTTTAATGATGTCCTTGAGCACAATTCCTTTTTTTGTCATCTTTATCGCTGATATTAGGCTAACAGTCGCAATTTTTAAATAATCTCTTGGTTTTATTTCCCTATTGATCCAAGTAAAGGAATCCAGAAGGAGGGTAGCAATGTGGAGGGCAGTCACATCGGTATCAAAAAGAACTTGCATCTATAACGAAAGTCATTACTGTAGATTTATGTATTCATAAGTTCGTCTCACGATAAACAGGTAAATCGTCCATGGTAAACCAGAAAAATCTGGAAGAATTCATGCTTTGAAACACGTGTATCTTATACCATTCTGCCACAGGCACACGTTGTCTGATATGTACACTATCCTAATTGTTAAAAGGTGATTTTTAATCAGTTCCTCTTCAAACGAACAGTCCACTAGTATGCCTTAATTTTGTATCTGCATCACAATTCCACTTACTTTCATGATATGCTAACAAGAATAACAGTGCTTAAGAAATATGCACTCTTATGAGTTGGCAAAACGTGATGCCTTCGCATTTACATCCTTACACCGCCTATATAAACAGCTGGGTATTGTTTTTTTTCATATATTTGAGTTCTATGTTTAAAAGCTTCGAGGACTTACTCCGGTCATCCAGTCAACAACAGCTGCACGCATCAAAGGGGTTAGCATAAATTCACTTGAAGTGGGGGACAGATACGTTTTGACAAACTCTTCATCCGCTTTAGCATCTTCAGCGGTAAACTAAAAGCAAAAATAAGGCAAAATAAGAATACTTAAGATTGAATTAATTTTGAAGCAGTAATTTTCTTTAGTAAAATATTGCAATACCGGGGGTAAGTTATACACTTTGAGAAAGTCGTCAATGGTTTTTGAGCCTCTGGGATTTCTGGCTCGAATGTAACGAACTCGTTGTCCGCCCATTCCATGGCCACACTCTAAAATTGTAATTGATATTATTAACTCAGAGGTGGGAAAGTCTGCCTACCATTACGCAAGATGTCTAAGGCTTGATGAACAGTTATAGTATATAGCTTAAAAGAACTTTAGATCTCATTAAGATATACCCGATTTCACTACTTTATGTTTTTTCAGTAAATTTGAGAGTTCATAAGCTGGCATACATTCATTAGCTAAAATGCACAAGTGAACCATAGTCTAGTGAATGCGAAACATAAGTGAGAGACCAATCCACTTTATTCAAATGGAAAACCTACACAAATAATCTGTTGCAGAAGTTAAACGCATAAGATCTGAAACATATTGACATACGTCCATTATACATAAACAACTTTATTTCAGAGGTAAAGTAAGGAAGGTAAATTCCTACTAAATTAAAACCATGGTATCTGTTTTAAATGAAAGGTCCTTTAGATGTTTGAAATGAAAGAAAAAAACCTTAAATAATAAGCAATTAATATTTGAGTTTAACTTAACAGCTAATGAATGCGTTTGCTAAATAGCAATAAGGGGTTAAGATTTTTATAAACATTTTGTGATTGAAATAGCCTACCTCTCGTTTCTGGCATTCCGGGAATCATTGGAAGTTCGAGTTCAGCGCGTGTTCCTTCAAAATATATAATTTAATCAATAAGGTTGCATGACTGGAAGCAACATTCGCTTTCAAGCCAACATTATCTGTTAGAATCCCATGATAAATGACCCGACAATTTCTAACGCTTGGGTATAGCCGCCAACTGTAATTTGAATTTTTAAAGCTCGTTAGATACCATTGCCACCGGTATCAATGAATTATATTTCTTAATGCCTTATTAATAACTTTTACTCTTGATAAAATAGATTGAATAGACCAATTTCCTGGTTGGCCATATATATCCTTGAAACCTTCTTACTCACTCTGGTGTGTGTGTGTGTAGAATAATGATATTTCGACTAGAATTAATAATTATGGGATTTCTTTCAATTAGTGCTGAAAGGTAAAGCCTATTCAGAAATAATAGTTTGGAAAATACTAAATGAAAAGACGATAAAATGAGTAGTCAAAGCTGTGCACCACAACTTAAATGAATCAAATAAATGATATCCACAAGTTTTGAAATATATGAATGTGTACTCAACTCATCAGAGAATAGGCTAAAAAATTAATTTGATTCAATAAACATAATAATATGTAAACCTCGATTGAAATCAAAACAATTAGAAAGCTTTTGTATTAAGTGTATCATATAATAATTTTTCACTAAAATGCAAATAAATAGGCCAAAAAGTGTAAAAGATCTTCATTACCAAGTACTTTGAATGGAACGGGCTCCTTTGGTATATTTCGACACATAGTAATATTAGAATTTTCTTATGAAAAGTGAAAAAAAACTTTAATTTTAGTGCCTTTTTTAAGACAAAATTTGACCAATTTTTACTACCTGTTAATTCATTCATTTGATCATCTAAAATTATAAGTAAAATCCTCGAGGAACATTTTGAGTTAAATATGTAGCATTAGATAAATTACAACAATCTTACCGATTAATTCAATTGCATTAACTTTTTCCAAAGCTAAACGTGAATACAAAGATTTTAGCGAACCTATACTCTTTCCTATTTGTTCGAAAAATGCTTTTTCGGAATCTTCAAATAGCAATGGCTGAATGTGGTATTAAACTTTAAAATTCGATGAAATCATTCATTGAACTTCACATATTGACTGTCCTGACTCCGCGTAGAAACCAGGAGGGCCTCAGTGGAAGACAGTTTTATCGGAGAACTTTAATCACATACTTTTACAATTGGTACTGTTCTCCTGAACTGAGATTTCAACTTTAAAAACCCCGCCCATTAGATCAAACATTCTCTAACTAAATAGATAAGACCAAAATGCTGCTTGCCAGTATTGAATAGTGTAATTGAATAGATGTTGGAGGGAGCGATCATACTATTGGTAAACTCAGAATTTTAGTACTTATAGGTAAGCAGCAAACATTTATACTAAGCCTCTAAAATTAAGGGAGGTCTAAGTTAGATATAAATATATAGGCTGCCTTTGGCCGGTAAATACTTACAGTGCAGTAAGCGGAATTTGGTCATAGTCAAAAATTTATATAATGAGGCATAAAGGCAGATTTTTTAAACTGAAATATTCCTATTCAAATATTTTTTTGAAAAAAATAATTATTTTTTGCCAAATTTAAGTTGGTAAGTCTTTTTTTAGAAATATTGAAACATTAGCAATTAAAATTAAATGCAATATCATAAATTCTTGCAAAAACATCTCAAATTTCCTCTTATATTTTAATTCACCTCTCAGTATTAATAAATCCACATTTTTAAAAATGCTGCTAATTGGTGTTCTTAATTAGAGTTAGAAGTGCTTAAATCCACGGTTATCGACAACAAATATTTCGATTTTATTAAGGGTAAACGCTTCTCAAAGTTTCATTTTAATTTCCAAACTTTTAACCATACATAGGAATAGTGCTAATATTGATTTAAGTGATGCCTTTTAATTACTCAATGTTTACATGAAATCGGTAAATATCACAATAGAATTGGAAATCCCTTTTATGCCAGCAATTCCTTTTATAAATCACAGAATTCGTAAAGAGAGTGCGGTAAAGAGAAAGGACTATTTGACCCATTTTTTGAAATTGATTGCAATAAACTGAATAGAGGCAAAAGCGGACCTCGACGTTCATTCCCATTTTCCCTAGCACAATTCTTCCTCTTAAGGGAAGTCTCGAAACGAGTTCGCTTATGCAAAGGAAACCAATCCTCTTGTTGCATCGTTAGAAACACTTCCATTGCGTAAACTGCCGAACAATTTAATGTCGTTTTAAGTCTTAAAAGGAAAAGGTTGCTTGAAACAGCACATATCAGACTATAATTTTAGAAGTGAAATCGGACGCCGTTTGTACCTCTTCAAAGTATTTAATAAAAGAGTCGGAAATGTCCTTCGAGTAGAGAAGAGAATCCCATAGACTAAATATCCATGATCAATTTCAAAATCATTTCTCTTTCACCGTATATATATATATATATATATATATATATATATACTTTTAATTAACGATGTTCAATCAAAAGTTGGCTATGAAATATAATTATGCAATAATTCAAGCTGAAAGTCAGTCGTGCACATTTTAGATGGGAAAAAGTTGGCATCATTAATTATTAAGAAATCCATTCAAGTCGGTATTTAAATTACTGAGTAGTTTATGAATAACTTTACTTTCTATTAAACGGTGTATTATTTTATGACAAAATAGAATTACTAAAACAATTAATTGTCAAATGGAAAATTAATTGGAATTACAAACCGTTAAATTTTTCAAGTTCGGAAATAGTCATTTTATCTTGAATCCTATTTTACAAACGAATTTTATGGAACGTTGACTTGCTATTAAAACAACATGTACAAATTACGCTAATTAACAACTGTTGGCAATTACATTAGAGGCAGAAAATCGATAATGTATCTTAACATACTGTGTGTCAAATAGCTTCATGACTAAGCAAACTTATTGCTATGAGATAAGTGCTATAATATCTTTACATGTAATATTTGGTAGATTTGAGTAACCTTAATGTAAGTCAATAATTTTTTTGCAAACTATTAAGCATTGAATTAAGGTTGAGATTGCAGAATCAGTCTATTAAAAATAAGCAGTCCTACACAGGTGCGATGGGGATGCTATGGAAAGAAGGGAGCACAATAAGAATTTAGAATCATATAAAGTGAGAAGTTTATTATTTAAGATGGACAAACTAAATTAGTTCTGTCAAAAGCTGATAATTTTTAATAGATATGGAACATAAGACAATTCTTTTTATACCAACAGCCATAGAGGAATTAGTATTTACTTCCTCTATGATTATCCAAATAAAGTAATAATATTGGCTTAGTTTCTAACACTCATTAAAACCGATCAATTCAGTTTCACAGCACTAACCAGTAATGCTTAATAATCACATCATTGCTCTTAATTTGCTTTATTATTTCTAAAGGATTCATCTTATTACCCGAGAGCTTTTTTCAGAATTGCTTCGATCGGAAAACAACAGGAAAAATTTTTATGCAGTAGATGCTAATGATAACCATCATAAAGCCTGCTACTTGATATAATAATTTTTGTACAGTCTAAAGTTTGTTTCAATATAGATGCAGTTTTGTGATAACAATTCTCTATTCACTAAAATAATAATGATCTGCTTTATGGGTCTGGACATAATGATCGAATTATATCTTGTTTGACTTAAGTGAAACCAAAATGATCCTATCTCGGCATCTACCAAGAGAGGATTCGGGACCGGAAATGCATCCTGAATATATTCCATTTACCTGAAAGGTTCCCCCACTTTATTCTCAACCATAACTACATTCTGCATGCATGATTCCCAAAATTTTATCACAAGACTTTTGACAAAACAGAACCCAATAGTATAACCTTCAATAGGAAAACAAGATACCTAAATAGCTTTCGTCTTTATTTCTGGAAGAGGGATCTGTCATCCTTGGGGCTAAGTTTAATCATTCCTATCAAATTCATGCCCATACCGTTATTTGATAAGAGATCATTGCGGACCGGTACGATCTAGAGGTATAATTTATTCTAGTCAGCAATAGAGGTGGTAGGGTTCAAGTCTCTCGAACGAGGGGATTTAAAGTGTCTTTCCTCCAGTCAAGAGAGATGCTTCTAACACCTCGTCTAATGGATATAAAAATTTTGAAAAAAAATCACACGTGAAGTTAAATATGCGAGGTATCGATATAGAAACTACTCTGCTACAGTTCTAGATTTTCCTCGGCTTTCAAGTTACTAACTATGTAGTAGTTATGTTTCAAATGTGACAATTGATCAATGAATTATATTAAACCTATGTTGACTTTGGACGTTTCCCCTATTGGAATAATTTTATGCTAAATGCAAATTTTCCTTTTCTCTTCAGTTAACGCCCCAAATTGGCTATCAAAGTATTGTACAAATAAATGGCGGCTGTTACACTACTTAATGGCTTGAACTAGTAATCTTCCAATTTTCTAAGAAGTCTGAATTTTGTTTAAAAAAAAACGTTAGTGAGCTGAAGAATTGTCGAAATTTTGTTTTACTTCATAAAGGAAAAGCTGTGGGTGTACCTTTAGACGCTTAATCATTCGAGAGCTTGTCAAGCTATTGACATACTATAAAGTTAAGAAACCACGTGTTCCTGGAAAATATTGGCCATCCATTATGAGTTAAATGCGCCCTTCAGTTGATATATTACTGCTAGGAACTGTTGCTCAAGCGTCAACTCAACGCGTTTTATAACAGCTTAGGAGACAGCAGCATAATAATGCCGAAGTACAACTGCAATTTCATTTGAACACTCCGTTGTGTGTGTTCCACCAATTTTCCATTTTTATGAATAATTCAATTCTATTTTGGAAGATAACCTCCTTATTAGCCTATAATTATGATGGGTTTGGCCATCGCCAACTTGAGATGATGGGAGCACATGGGTTAGAGCAACACCAATATCTGAATCCCATGTCTGAATGGCTTTGTTTTTAAAACCGATTAAATGACAGGCAAATCCTGACACTTTTCAGCATGCAGCATACAAATTTCAGAGATTAATACAACTAACGTATTTGTATGCTAATGTGCTCAATTCGTAAGCAAAGATATTATTCAGGTTAAACCTACGCTGATATATTTAGTGGAAGCAAAACGAAGTCGTCTCACTTCCAGGATAAATAAGATTTTATATAGGCTATTAAATGAATCCTAAGCAAATTTATTTTTTTTGTGGATAATACACAATGAAAATGAAGTCATATTGGATAGTTAAGAAGGGTTAGAGACCTTCTTTGAAATTCCCCAGAATCTCCAGTTTCTTCAAATCTTCCCGATCAAAGCTGCTTATTTTAGATTCTATTGCTATCCTATCGTGGCAGTTAGCCACGTATGCACCAAAGATCATCTAAAATGAAACAAGAACATCAAAAACTGTTTGCTGCACAAAAGCGACTTCAATTCTAGGAGCAAACTAACTGAATATTTGGCCGGATCTTCTTTGTTCCAGAATGCGGGAACGCAGATTTCATTGACACTCAAAAGAGTCTTCCCATATTCGTAACCGATACGTTTTAATTCTTTAGTTTCTTTGGAACCAGAAAGTTGAACAAATATTTTTGGCCAGAGAGCTGACACACGGTGCACGCAACCGACTACTGAGAAAGTGCAGCTACAGTGTAGTTTGAGAATGAAACGAATGAACCAAATTGCCGCAGCACATCTAAGACGTGGGGAGTATTTCCGGAGGTTAGCATTTTTCAGATTCAAATCCAGAATGTAGTTACATGCGTGCTTGGCCTGAAATAATAAATCAGATTAAATATTTACAGTGCATACAATGCGTAAATATCAAAGATTCTCAAAGTACCCATTTAAGTAACTCTGGTGTGTATTCATGAAGACCCCATAAAAATATCTCAAGCCAACGGAGCGTTGTTGGGAAGTTGATATTTTGGCAGACACTGTCGCTGATATGCTCAATATCTATAAGCTAAAGGCAAATATATGATTGAATTACGAAAACCTACTTTCGATCGTGAAACTGTTAATCCAACAGCGTGTGCAAGTTTAGAGAAATCCAATTCGATAGAGTTATCAGGGTCTTGAGTTTCTTTTGCCAACGTAATACAACCGAGTACCAGTTTGTTATTTGGCACAATAGTACACCTATTCGCAGCGAAATAAAGTTCCACAAGGCCAGACGCCCGATGAGCAATACCCATTGGAAGATTCAACCAAGAACAGTTCTTAAAAAGGAAAGTATTGTTTTGAAATTCATTTCGCACTCATTTACTCATTAAATTTAGGCTTTTTACCAGAATAATTTTATCCATTAGGGTGTCATATAATTGCCGTTCAACGTCAAGCTGAGTATTTTCCACAGTAATTATAGAATCCATATATGATTTGTCCAATTCACTTTCCTGCTCTATAATCTAAAATGAGTAAAATATGTCATATTGAAAAGGAGAAGAAATTTAGCTATTACCTTTATGAAATTTTTAACGTCGCCGATGCATATCTTGTCGGACTGAATATTAAACGTTGGCGATTCAACATCCTGACTCGTAGGTAAAGTATCTTTATGGAATTGCTCAACAGTTTTGCATATATCTAACCGATTCTCAATCGAAATGTTCTTTAAATTATGTTCGGGTTGGAGACCAAAGACCAAATTTAGTGAATTCTTGGATGGCGAGGTTTTATTTTCTAAAAGTCATTCAAGATTATTTAAGGAGGGAGGGAGGGGGAGGGTTAGGAGATAGATATGTTCTTGTTGATCAAAATAAAACTATATTATAACACCTAAACTTGTTCGTATTCGAAAATATTCTTTTAAAAAATTAATCCAACGATATACCCTTAGAATGAAATCGCTTATTTACTTTAAGGTATCAATTAATATGGCTAAAATATAGAGATAGTTGACATTTTGGGTTAAATAAAGTTTATAAAAGTCTACCAACAATAATACTCTGTACTTTTTAAAATACTTACCATCTTTTTCATCACTGGTTTCATATGAATCACTACAAAATATTCATTGAATTACATTATAATTCACTTATGTTAGCTTACACTTCCATCGGTTCTTCATATCTTTGGTTCTCACCCATTTTCAACTATTTGAAATTTATTTCGCTAATCTCAGACTAATTAGTCTGAATTTTATGCGCTGAAATAAATTATATATAATCGTATATATATACTATTAATTGAAGAATCGATTATCATTTTAGGGGCCTTTCGATTATCAGTCCAAGAGATCACGCACATCTTAACTAGTTCAAAAGATTAGGGAATTCTGAAATAAGTGTAATAAATAGGACAATGATTTTAAATATTCGAAATTAATATGATTTAATCTGATAGTTCCCTTATTCCCAATAGGTATTCTTAGTAAAATCAATTTAAACAAGCATATTTTCCAAAGTGAAAGAAGAGCAGTTAAAAGTGTAGAGGATTGCTACACTTATAAACCTCGACTTATACTCAGAAATCTCTATGGCAAATTCTCCTATATTTGGAAAGTCTCCCAGAAAAAGCTAAGGTATCGCAAAGCCATAGAGGAAGCGGACTTCCCACACGGAGCATGTTTGTTTGGGATGTGTATGTGTGGCGCGGTGTGTGTATGGGGTGTGTTCACGTGTGGAAAAGTGGTGGGTTCGCTAAACCAAGCGAGGACTATTGACTATCGGTTGACTGCGTACTCTCGCATTCAGAACCTGACTTATTCCTTACGCGAAGTTTCACGCTGCACCTTCAATCACCTTTGTTCAAAGGTAGCAACGTTGTGTGCTCTACTAAAGCTAGAACAAGGTAATTGAATAAGGTGGAGCACAAATTCTAACAAGACTTTTCGCAGAATAATGGGCGAAATTAGATTATTTTGGCAGATAAAAAGCATACTACTATAAATGAGCATATATCGAAAATAAATTGAATGAGTTTAGTTGATTTAAAATAGTCAATTTGCTAGACTGACTATCAATAATGAGTAAGAATATGATGTGAAATTTAACAGTAAATTCTTTAAAATAACCGTACAATTAAAGCACTAATGACAGTCTTGTGGGACTCGCCATCGTTTAACGCGTGATCACATGTGCGTACAACCAATGGCCAATCAGAAGTCTTTGCTTGTTTAAGCGGATCCCCACGTTGTTTATAACTAACCGTATGTAGCGTGTACACTTTTACCACAATATACTTCCTAAATAAGCGTGTTCCGTGCGATGCATCTGTTTCCTCTATAGTTGGGCTGTAGCTTAGCCAGATTTGAGAGTCTAGCTAGATATAGGAGATTCTGCCACAGATTTCTGAGTCAGTCAAGGTTTTACTAGAGTAGCAATCCGCAACAAATTCGAGACCCTGACGTGATTAGAAACTACATAGTTATGAAATAAGGTAAAAAGTAATTTGAAATAGTTAGATAAAGTGAGTAAATTTACGTTTTTCAATCTAATGCATTTATTATGATCTGCTGCCGATTTACCTTCGTTATTTGTTTATATTAAGTTAGATCAAGACTGATTCCAAGTGTCTGGGTTAGTCTTACGGATTCGCATTCCATCCTATCTCAATGAACCCCGGCAGCAGGTATGAATAAAGTCATTTCTTAGAATTAGTCATGAATTGAAAATCAGCGAAGTAAACAGGAAAAACGAGTTATCTATCTTCAAAGATGGAGGGAGACAAAAATGGTGCTTGTTAATCATAAGTTGTAGAACAACTCTTGACAACAAATTGATATCTAGCTTACAGATCGGGAGATGAACCATAAGAGATGGAAAAATTGTTTCAGTTGTAACGAATTAATGTTAGGTGTTAAAGAAAGAGAATAGTTGTATCGTTCAGTTACCCGGGTTTTGGACTTGGATCGATCATACCGCATTGCCAAATGTGCCAGCAAAGGTTTTTTCAAGTATAAGTAAGTGTATATGTATGGGTATAGTTTGTCATTAATTATTAAGCAGACTTCCCGTACAGATGTGTAGCCTCGTTCCCTTCTTACTTAATTCAGAAATACATGTTTCTCAATCTAGGCTAAAATGCGAAATAATACGTGTTTGAACTTGGTTACCGCATGATACACATATACATTTTGCTTAACCAGCAACTTCCACTTTAAGTTTGTCCAATTTAATCCACTCCTACTAGGTTCTGTATTTTCTTGACCTATTTACTGAACTTTCCTTCTCCTTTCTTGAAATACCTTCGGAAATAAGGACTAAGTATGATGAGCTAATATTGGCTATTGACGTCATTTCTTTTACGGAAAACCCAATGAGCATGCAACTCTGATCAACAACTGTTCTGCCCACAAATATGGCTATTTGGTGATATAAGACTGGAACACACGACGAAGTGGCCTCATACGACTAAAGATGAAATACTTAACTCTAAAGCACTTCAATTACCTCATTAAGCGACTCTGTTAGCCTCAATTCACGCCTACTGGTATCGACATGACTTTACAACTTTTAACCATTTTGAAAGGGGCTTCTTCGAATGTAATCATTGTTGAATTGCATTTTGGTTAGAGCGTCCAAACTTTTTAATGAAACGGCAAGAAAATAATGAAGAATGGACTATGTAAAACCCAAAATTGATTCTTGAAATCTTAAACGACCTTAATTTCACAAAAAAATGTCATTCGGGCATGTGTAAAGTAGGTAAATAAGTGGTATTTTTACTAAGTTGCTTAATAAAGATGTATAATTTTTTTTTGAAGTAATTTGTTGCAGATATTTCTCCGTTAAAAATCAAGTGATGCTAATGAGCAATCTTGTTTTATGCCAATCCTCCACAAACTAATTTAGCTGAATTGACTTTACACTAATTTTCCACATTTATCTACCAGTGTCCATGGTCGAAAATGATTGCCCTACTATTGTGTTGTTTTTTCAAAAAAATATTTTTGTCGAGTAATGGGGTATTCTGTTGCAACGTTTATTAATCATGCAGTGCATTGACAATACACTTTTGAATGGACATTTGATTTCAACGGCGTTCAACTTTATTTGTACCAAATGACAGGTGTTTTGATAGAAATCATTAGTCCTTTAGTTGACTTCAGGCTTCATAGAGAGGAAGGAACATCAAAGGGAAAAAGTCGAAGGGGGGGGGGGGGAACAAAAGAGTATTTCAAAGATGTAAAAGAGGCAGACAAAAAGGTAGAAAAATGGTGAGATGAGTACTGTGAAGGTTGTCGGATATGACATACAGTGGGGTCATGGTAGTTTAAAGTCAGAAGTCAACTGCCGGTTGATAGAATTTTTGCCGTATGAGTATACGTTGCCCAGGGTACACCAAGTGGAGGTAAGTCTATCGCACAGCCCACCTGTCATAGAATATGCTCATTGGGTTTTGTATTCTGCGGTATGCCTCCCTTATAGGAAACTGGGGTAGAGTTTAGTCATCAAACACTGATATAGGTCCACTGATCCTCTACTGAATATTGGCGCATGATCTCATTTGATCCTTAGCACGAATTGCATCACAGCCACCCTCTATAGAATGTTCGAGCGCGAATGGGATTTCATCGTTTAATTGTTTTAGGATCGTGCGCTCCACAATCCGGAGGCCTAATAATTTATGCCTATTTGTGCTCAAGGCAACTTAAGTTTGAGCACTTTAAAAAATTGCGTTTTACTATATATGTACAATAAAAGCTCTTGCTTTGCTGCGACGAGAGACATTTTATATTTGCTGGCACTTTTATGTAATTTTTTGGTTTTCCACAGACTGCGTTACATTTGTCTAAACATGAATCCAATTTTAAACATTTAATAAGTTAGATGATGGTATTACTCTCAATTTAATTTTTGCCAAGCCANCTCAGCAGCATTGTACCCACAACCCTCTTCGACTTTGGCTGCTTCCTAAGATAAAAGTTCACTGAATCCCAGGCGATTTGGAGAGGACTTTAAAGAACTTCCAGCATGTGGTAGACGACTCAGGCGTTTTCACACCCATTCACATCGTATATTGATTCACAAGGGCGAATAAACCACAATCGAATATGTTTAAATCACCCAATAATGGCGCCTTTCCTTTTTCCATCTCCACTGTCTCCTTCTCACTCCCCCTCCCCCCTCCATTCCATTATACTAGTTCAGTGTGCATTTTTCCAAACCAACATTTAGTAACTGAATTAGTGGCTACTTCAGACCATTTTCACCGTATTTCTTGTTTCGTCAGTCGATAGTATTTAAGGTAAGTAAACAGCCATGGCACTTTCACTCAAAAGGGAATAAGGCGGCCTTTGCAGATAATTTAACTTGCAGCGGGTGATATTATCTATTTATTTCAAATGGCAGGCGTTTTGATAGCTATTATTAGCCATTTAGCTGACTTCGTCCTACACAGAGGGGAAGAAGAACAAAGTGAGAAAAAGTGGAGAGAGGGAACAGAAGAGTGATTTACAGATGTAAAAGAGACAGACATACACATAGGTAGAGAAAATGGAAAGGTGAGTACTGTGGAGGTGGTTGGATGTGACACACATTGGGGCATGGTAGTTAGAAGTCAGAAATCAACTGTCGGTTAAAAGAGTACTTTTTCGTATGAGTATACGTTGCCCAGGGTGCACCACGTGGAGGTAAGTCTATCGAATACCCCTGGTGCCTCGACCCGGTAACAACTCCATGCGAACAGTTGGACCACACTTCGTGCTTAGTATCAATATTTGACCTAAACATAAGTTTTCAATAAGTACTCAAACAATAAAATCAAAGTGCTGGAATTCTTCCCAATAGTGCATAGTCGTTTTATTCATAACAGGATGACATAATGTTGGTCTAGCTTTAATATTGAAAAATTTAGACAGTCAAAGGGCTGTAAATATATCTCCAAAAGATTACCACTTTTATTTGCAATGAATTCATATTTTTCATTTACATTTTTCTCATAATATCTCACGTTTGTATCAATAATAGTTGTGATTACACAGACCCTAAGAGTAAATAGGAAATTGAGAACTTTTACAATTCTACTGCTTGGATAGTGAATGCGATAAATGCTTGACTGCCTGCTTACCCGTCAATAGTAGTTATAGGTTCACTATTAATGACCTTGCATAGTCAGATGTGCGAGTATAGATTCTATAAACAAGTCAAGGGGATTTTTTTTCTCACTTTCAGTCTACCCTAAGTAGACAATTAGGTGTCTTAGGGCTCTTTGCTAATCAATCTAACACACATTTTGGTAGTATGTGTTTAACGGCTTATTAATACTAACTTTCTACTTACCAGTAGAACACGCTAATTTTAAATCGTATTAAATTTAGCTTAAAGGCTAAAATTCAGTTTGAGCAAATATTTATTTATACTAAATGGCAGGCTTTATAATAGTTATCATTAGCCCTTCAGTTGAATTCTGTCTTCATAGAGGAGAGGAGCATCAAAGTCGCATAAAAGGGGACATAAAAGGTAAGGTGATTACTGTGGAAGTGATCGAATATGACATACATCCGGGTCATGGTAGTTTGAAGTCAGGATTCAACTGCCGGTTTGTAGACTTTTTGCCGCATGAGTATACGTTTCCCAAAATGTACCACGTTGAGGTAAGTATGTCGCATACCCCAGTTTCAGCAAATATTATAGAAATTAAACCATTACAAATAACATATATGTGTAATAATACATATATTTATATATATTATTGAAATGAAATGAAATAATATATTTTCGTTCACCACAGTGAGTCTTTCACTGATTTGGTTGAGTAAGATTAAAACTAATGTCGTCGTAAGTTAATACACTAAGTATGGGATCTGATGTTATAAAATTCTGGTATTTGTTAAAGGCACACTGTCAAATGTTAGTAAATAAAAAGAACAATGATTATCATTTAGCATTTTTATCTGATGATTTAAAAACCTTTCACTTACCGAGAACGGCGAATATAAGTGTTGAAGTACATCATGGCGGTTCATACATATGAATATAGTTCTAAGTGCAAAATCGGCATAATCGTAAACCTTTTTAAGAAAGGCTTTTGATTGGTTATTTTTAGTCGCTTTAGCCAATCTCTCTGGCCAGACTTCCATGAAATGATGTTCGCAAACGAATAAATCTTCATCACAATTGCACTTTTTTTTCAGTATATAACGAATTAAGTTTAGAATAGTTGCAGTCTTAGTACAGGGCATTACTTGAGAGAATTTCGCATAAATCAGCGATACTTCATGTATAAACTTAAATGATTTTCTAATCTAATAGAGTAAAAGACATGAAATGCTAATTATTTATTTACCCAATCTTTTAAATCATATTCGAATTCAATTAAAAATGGTTCGTAAAGTTCATAGTAATCCATCACGGTTGGACATCTGCATAGGTATCGACACGATTTCGTTTTCATTTCATCAACATAGTTAATTACCTATAGTATTAATACTCTATTATGTAATAAAATATTACTTGATTTATGGTATAAAATGATCCAATTTCAGGAAACATGCGATAAATTTCCTCCAGATTTGTATTATCTCTGATGTGGTGGGCCAGAATCAAGCATGCGAACGCTATCATTTCATAATCTGATGGTACTATTACATTTACAAACAGATACGCGTCTAACAGATCAACGGCTGCATAAAAAGCAATATCTGACCAGCGCAGTAGCCTTTGCATCTTAAATTATAGAATAAATATAATAAAAAAATGAGATTACTTTATGTAGCTCTTAAAAAATACAAACGTACCTTTGAAATCCATTCTACGACATGTGCACGACGATAATGAGATACTCCACTTCTGAGCCAAAACTCCGAACAGTAAGCAGAACTTCGGATTTCATCCATACATATCATTAATTTTTGTTTCTAAAATTTTTTCCCACATTATAATTTTATCTCCCGAAGTTACGTTTTGTATTTCTTCTAATCTTTCTTCGACAATCGCATTTTGCTCTGCTAGATCTTCAATTTCAAATTCCATACAATTTTCATCCTGAGCATCTGCTACATCTGTTGACCAGACATTATATGCTGTAGTGACTTGTTCACGCCTCTCAGCCTCTCCCATTGCCATCGCTTCATCGACATCAGTTTTATGAAAAGCTTCCGAATGAAGAACACCGTCTAAATGGAATTCAGAATTTCGATAAAAAATTATTTTTCTCATCATTATTTCATACAGCTCATTATGGCAAGGTGTGATCAGTTCTACGTAGACTAATTGGTTACTAATAGCTTAATCACTTGGCTAGAAGTAACTGGTGCTTAGTTGGAGCTGTGATTAAGGGGTTCGTAAACAAAGTCGGATCTTGTTTCACACATTGCCAGCAGATTGGCCAACCGGACTCCCTCAGTTGGTTTATTAAATGATCTCTAGTGAACCTCAGTAATACCACTTCTAGCATAATTTAGCACTATAAAAAGCTCTCGTGACGTAGGATGAGGAAGTGCAAGTGAAACATCAATTTAAACCCTAAACTAACCTATGCGTACTATAAAGGATGGAGTTTTAGGCAATAATTGAAATTATTTAACAAAAAATATATTGATTTTCCTTGGTTTATATTAGCCCCTTTTTGTCATCGTTTTTCATACTAAGTAAGCCCAATTTTTGCAATGTTATGTAAAAGTTTTAGGCTGCCCTTTTTGAATAATTTAAGAGAAAAATCATGAATTTTAATTAGTAAATAAGTAATGATAATATTAAATATTAAATAAGCCAAAGGAGATGACATATTTCATACTCTTTTTATGCTGAGGGATTGAATTCCATTTTCGAGATATCGTTTGGAAGGTAAATTCAAGGGGCAACGGTGTTCCATAGCCTGGTTCATTTTCACATTTAACATCAATCAATGAATACACAGGGCTATAATCTTTGGCATCTTTAATAAATTGACACAAGTTAAGGTGATATATAAAAATCCGCGGGCATTTAACAAAATTACTAAAAACCTTCGTCTTTCAGGTCGTCCGCTAAAATAAATTTAAATTATAAGTTGCCTATTTAAAATGGATTTAAATCGACCAACCAGATGAAATTTACCTGCGAACTCTGCAAACGTTTGAAGAATAACAGGCTCTTCTTCTGGTATATCTTCTAGTTCATCAACTTCTATTTGTGTTAAATCTTCGATTCCCGCATAAAGTTCTCCTACAGAAATTAAAAATATGACCCTTTTATAAAAGCCTTTGAAACTTGGATTCTGTAACTCAAAGTAGTAATGAATAATAAACAAAATTATTACTTAAATTAAAACGAGGTGCGTTACAATTATTTTTTAGAGCCAAACGAGCTAGACCAAAAGAAATAATGAAAATTTAGAGTTGTCGGACTACTCTAAGAGGTAATTAAATCAAATAATTTTACCGTTTAGTCCGTTTTCGGCTGTTGAAATGTTCTTCGTGTTCTGATTTCTTCTAAAATAGTTCTTATTCAAATTCCATTCTTACGAATTTCTCTGAACTGTTCTATTCATTCTGACAAAGTACTTACTTTTAAAGTAGACTTATATACGCATTAATAATTTAATATGCTGACGAAAATAACGTAATAAATTAATCGATATCCCAAAATCATTGTAAATTGATGTAATTAATTACGTCAGAGCTCCATTTTATTCTGATGGCGTTGTTGTTCTGAAAAAGAATAGTTTATATTTTATCTTCTTACCACAATTTGTAAACTCGCCATGAAATATGTCGTCTAAAATATGGAAAAAATCTCCAGTACCAATTTTAAACCAGCTGATAGCAAAACCCTGCATTGCTCTATAGGAAAAGTAATTTATAATACTTGGTCCAAATTAGAGGATACTAATGGGGCTTATGAAGAATATGTCTATTTTTACAAACTGAAGAAGTGGAAATAACATGACCTCCAAATAGGACTTTATAACTCCCATTATATTCGTGTAATTGGGGTGTGCGATAGACTTACCTCCATGTGGTGCACCCTAGGCAAAATAGTCTATTAACCGGCAGTTGACTTCTGACTTCAAACCACCATGGCCCGACTGCTTGTCATATTCGACCCCTTCCACAGTACTCATCTTACCTTTTCCACTACCTTTGTGTCTGTCTGCCTCTTTGACATCTGTGAATCGCACTTCTGTTCTCCACCTCTCGACTTTCTTCTACTTTGATGAACCTTCCCTCTGTGAAGCCCGAAGTCAACCAAATGGCTGATGATAGCTATCAAAACGCCTCCCATTTGAAATAAATAAATAAATACTCGTATAATTTCAAGGCTACTCCAAGATTGGTTGAAATCAAATTTAATCACTTGAATACTTCAAATAGTAAAAGAGTTTTTGTTTGCTATTTTGTTATTATTGTAACAAAAGCAATTTAACTTATTGATCAAAAATAATGTTGAAATAAATTCCTTCACCGAAGCCATAATCTTCCTCAGATGGGTTTAGTAATTTAGGATCGGTTGCCACAGAATTTCTGTATTTAGAAAACGCAATCTGAAAGAGTAGGAATGTTTTCAAATTAGACACTCGTTAATTCGCTCATTGCACACTCAACGTAAGAGTTATCTTACTTCGCCGCTACAATGTTCGTCGTCATTAAAAATATGCATTCCTCTACTTGACCCGAAAAGCAGATTAGCGTAGTTCATAGCCCCATGAAGGAAGTAGCCGGTCTGCCTACATCCGGTCAACCTGGCCAAATTTGACGGCCACACTTCCATAAATCGATGTCTACAATTGTTATCCGGAGCATCGCAGTCACAATACTTCCTGAGGATATACCGAATAAGGAAAAGAATAAGTGCGGCCTTCGAGTTTGCTGTTACTCTGCCTAATGGCACCCATGTCAGCGACAATTCGTATATATACTGAAAAGCTGTCTTAATCTAGAGAAATTAGACATTTATTTATGTGAAAAGCCCAAGCATACCCACTGTTTCATTTCATCATTAAACTCGACTAAGGCTGACTCATAGAGATTGTAGTAGTCCAGTGCAATTGGGCTTCTGCAAACATAGCGGCAAGATCTTGTCTTCATGTCATTCACATAATTTCGAACCTAAATCAGAAAATTCCTACATGCTGGGGTTTTACAATTAACTTCAATGGCGTATTATTTAACATGCTTGTCTGTAGAGACAGTAATACGCGTGGGACGCCTACCAAGTGAACTAATGGTTAAGAGGAGCAATGTTGGAAATAGAGGGCGTATCTTTATTTCTTTCAAGTAAGTAATCTACTAGAGAATCTTTCCCATAAGTTACCAGGTATGGAGCTCGCTAACTATTGACAAGTTTTAATTCACACGGCTGACGCTACGATTTTGATAAATTTATGTAATGACTTGCTTGATTAATAGTATAAAAGCCTCCGATTTCAGGAATTATAGCATAAAAGTCTTCTGGATCACCATCTATTCTTATTTCATAGGCGAGGATGAAGCTAGCCATCGCCACGGTTGCATAGTCCATTGGTACAATCATGTTCAACATTAGATACGAGTCCAATAGATCAACGGCTTTATGTAAAATTTCATCTTGGAGGTTATTAATCATTTGGAGCTTAAAATTTAAAGGCAAAATATGAAAAATAGATCAATCGGTAATGCCGAACAGCTAAAAGAGACATAGTTCAGCTACACTAGTAAGCCATTGGATTGCTAGATATCGCTGATATCCAGAAATACCACTGAGTTCAAGGTAGTCTCGTCGGTATTGTGATGTTCGAATATCATCTAGTATCCTCATTACGGCCATTTCCTGAAATGACTTAATTGTAAATGGAAATTTAACTCATACGCTGTCCGACTCAGATAAGGCTACTTGTCGTTGACTTTCTGGCACTACTCTGAATCTGGCAAGCATTCCATCATCTCCCTGAGTGTCTAGTACAAAAGAATCTTCGTCTACGTCTGTATTTTTCTTTCGACCGTTTCGACGGTAGAGATCTAAACAAAATATACACAATCTGGATTTAAAAATAGACCTAATTAAAAGAAAAAAATATCTTAAAATCATCTAATTCAATACTTAAACACAGTTTCGTATATCTTTACTCACAATTTCATCTAAATCCTGTCACTGGAAGTATTTTTTAACCAAGCCAAGTTGTGCACAGAGATATATTGGCTCAAAACAATTGACCTCCTTAGGAATTATAACCCCAGTTACCGAAGCACTTGACCAAAAATTAGTTTGGTTTGTTTAATAAGAAATCGAAAAACAAGAAAGCACCATCTGCCAATAAGAGCATCGTTAACACATGAGTCAAAATATGCGAACTATGATCATAGTTGAACTTAAAACCGGAGACTGCAGATCCACTTAGGAGCTTCATTACACTTGTTCAAAATGAGTGCAATCTCTTCATGGGAAAATCTTGTTGGCATTCATCTCAAAGTTACGTTTTCTTCCACTGAAGAAGTGAACGCAAACATTTCATTTTCGTGAATTTAACATTCGCTTAGGCCACCTGTTCCTTAGCAAAATCGTACTGCAAAGAAGGCCCTAGTTTGGAAGGCGCCAAAATGATCTGAAGTCAACCAACAAGTCTACAATATTTTCTTTCTCGCTTCAAACTTCGCCACCATAGAAATAAAGAGAACAATGTTGGCTACGAGACTGGTAATCCCCAGTTTGTGAGCCATTACCTTAGCATGGCTAAAAGACCCGAATGCAACATAACGTGAAACATCGGTAAAAAGCTTAGTAGTTGTGAAATGAATCCTAATGTTAATACTCTAAAATTGGGGGTGTGCGATGGTCTTACCTCTATGTGGTGCAACCTGGGCAACGTATACTCATACGGCAAAAAATTCTATCAACCGGGATTTGATTTCTCACTTTAAACTACCATGACCCCACTGTATGTCACATTCGACCCCTTCCACAATACTAACCTTACCCTTTCTCTATCTTTGTGTCTGTCTGCCTCTTCTACATCTGTGAATCACTCTTCTGTTCCCTCTCCATCCTCCCCTCCCGACTTTTTTCACCTTGATGTTCTCTCCCCTCTGTGAAACCTGAAGTCAACTAAAGGGCTAATGATAACTATCTAAACGCCTGCCATTTGTTATAATAATAAAAATGATTAAACGTTATAAATAAATACTCTAAAATGTTATCTTCTCTTCTCCACATAGTCTCCGCCGAAATGCCTAATTAAATATTTATGCTGTAAAATTAGATGTAAAGCAAAATTTGCAAATAGATTGGCAACTTAAATTGGTTTGTTTTTTTGGCATATGCACCTAAAGATATCTTTCGTCCTCTCTTGCATTTGTTAACTTATAGCAATTATAAGAACTTGGAAAACAAAGGCAATACAAGCTAATGAAAGTATTTTGTTTCAATTTTTTTTCGTCTTATAGGAAAATCGTGATCCTGTGATATGGTTGTACTTTACGTTCTATGGTTAATCTAAATCCAATAGGATGTGTTATAAAGCTGAAGTCGTGTTCTAATTTAATCGAAATAACCTTTTACCTTCAAAAGGAATGGAGTCTAATATTGATTGCAGAGATTGCAAGGTAAAATCTGGCGTTGCGTCTTCATCCTCATCACTACTAATACTGTCGCTTTCATTGTCTTCAAAACCTTTCTGCATTGAAGTACAAGGCACATGTTCAGCTAAAATAATGGCAAAAATAGCGTACAGACCGTAGAGTAATACAAATGGCAGATAATAGTTTTACAGCCCAATCAGTCATTGGGTACATTTTCATCCCAAATGGAAAAGAGAACAAATAATATAAAAAACCACTCACGTGTGCATAAGAAAATAGATAAATTAGTCTTCTGGGCTTTTAAAATTTGCTAAATAAACTTGGATTATTCCATCAACAAGCTCCCAAACATTCAGACCAATTTCAATCACGAATGGTCAACCAGAGAAATGGGAAAAAATAATTGTAAAGTTAGCGAATCAAGTGATTTTTCCAAAATTTTAGGACAGTTCAAATCACCTTCATTTGTCCAACTTCCTACTAAGCTCTCTCTCTCTCTCTCTCTCTCTGAATTACATTCCGTTTTTGTAAATTCCTTGTGTAAGGCATGAACTCTACTGATTTGAAATAGGCTCGCCACCTAGCTAGTCTAAAACGAATGCAAATCAATGTGAAGTTAACGCTGTCTCAATATGTGGATCGGTTTGAAGCCGAAATTCAAAGATAAAAATCAGCATTGTGTGTGGGGCGCCACACCCATTATATGTTTCCCTACATTCTATTTATCGCATAAACTATTTCATCTAAAGGTCGTTTCCAAAAATGTCACATTTAGACCTCATATCCTTGGCTGTGTTTGGCCCCCAATTCAATTTTAAATGTTCGTCTAGGTTTATATTTATATGCTGTTCAACGCGTACCTTTAGCCCAAATTGCTATGAGTGCAAAGTGCAAGACAATTCATGCCCGCTTTAGGCCATCTACAACTATTTATACTCATCATCATAAAATAGGGTCGTAATTAAAACATAAGTCTTTTCATGAAGGTAACCAAAATATTATTAAAAAATAACAAAAAAAACTTGAAGAAAAACGGATTCTTCCTCGAAACTTTATTTCAAAGCATAAAAATCGTTATTTTTTATTATTTATCTAAATAAATTTAACTTTTAAAAGAAATCATTCAAACTCTCAAAAGTTTGAATATGTTAAGGTTTAGCAAAAAGACAAACAATTTTATTTCCCTTCTATTACATTGATTTCATCATCATAAGATTGATGGTATATTTCTTCTTAAAGAAAGTGAAAATTACTTTTAATTAAGCTCAAAAGCGACACTCAGGCCTCTCTGTTTCACCAAAACAATAATGAAATGAAAATGTTATTGTTTAACTGATCTGTCACTTGATAGCTTTACGCTTTCAATCCATTCGATATCCTCAGTTTCGAGAGCTTTGTGAAATTACAATTAAAAAAATAAAAATTGTAATCACTGCTACTAAGCATTTAAACATCAAGAAGATTTACAATCATAATTGTCAAAACAGAATGATAATTATTATATAACTTTAATGTAAGTGTCATTAGAAGATAATAAATTAAACTAATGAAAAAAATAATGATAAAAGAATGCAATGTCGGAAATCTTCAATTGAATCTTCAATAAAATTAAACGTTAATCTATAAATCTTAAATGAACACAGGTTTGGTACTATAAAACGGATTTAAAAAAATATCGTGCATTGTAGCGCACACTGACATCTGTTCTTTGACACTCTTTTTAAATACCGTACGATCTTTGATCCATAATTCGACCCTGTCATCAGCTTCTCGAGGAACAAGGAACATGAAATCGGTAAACTGCCTATTTTCCCAATCATTACAATGATGCCGAAACTAATCCAATTAAAAATTTCCAGGTATGTCCTTATATTGGTTAGTAGCGGTTTCGTATTGATATATCTCCATTTTTAAGTTATGTGCATTTCAAGGAACCAAAAATTTGTATAAAATCTTACATAATCAATGACTGAGGGTAATTTTAGACAATATAAAAAGAAAAATATTTAATTACCATTGTCAGTAAAAGTAGACTCGTCATCTATATCACATGACTGTTCATTCGCTTCATACATTTCTTCAACGATATCAGTTGTTTCCAATTGAAGATCTTAAATAAATGAATATATATATATATATATATTTGATTCTTAAATAATTATTAATGCAAGATCAAAAAATGCAGTGATATGCATGATGAATAAAAGCGAGTAAACTAAAATACCTTTAATGAAGAATTATGTAATATTTCTAAAATTTAGAATATATGTAAATATATTTCAGTTACCGTTGGTATTTGGGTCCTGTTCGACAACTATTTGAGGAAATGTGGGAAAAGCAAACAAGTTAACAGTTTCTCAATTTTATCTGCAAAACATTTTCCTAGCATTTGCAATTTCCTAACGCCATCTGTCGATGTGTTTCTATGATCAGTGAGCTTGTAGGGTAAGATCTCCCTGTATCGCGGGAAAGAAATTGTGATCGAGACTGGACACTTTAAGTGACATTACTTGGCTTAAAATAGAATAAACTTACTAATTCTAAATTCAAATGAAACTTGGGTATGTAGATATATATATATATATATATATATATATATATATATCAATTCTGCGACAATTATCTCTACATGCACTTCTTATTCATCATCAAACCCGAACAGAAAAGCTCTAAATGTCTTAACGTTCGTTAATAAAAATGCATTTTTTGCGTTTTTATATGCATTAACAAAATTTTGCAATTACCACTCAATGGGTTGAAAAAATTTTCAAGCAAGTATTGGAGAAATGGGTCGAGTGGTTCTGTTATTGGAGGAATACAAATAAAAATTTAAGAATTCAATTCTATAATCTTTTTGTCTCAAAACCATATAAATAATGAATTTTTAAAAAATTTAACTCAACGAATCGAATGCTTCATTAATAATATACTGATCGGATTTACCATCTTCAGAATGTTCTGGATTAAATATGGTATAAAATTATGTTCAGACGTTAATAATTAATGGATTGAAAAGAAATAGTTTAAATTTATTCGAAATTTGCATTTAAAATTTAAAACACCTAGTCTATATTAACCCGAGAAAAAATTAAATGGTTCCTTTAGGTAAGATCAATTAGTTGTTCTTCGTTCCTAAGTTCATCAAACAACTTCAAATAAAATCTAACAAAGGAAGATCGATAGAGACAATATGTACTTCCTCTTTAAAGCTCTGCACCAATATACGCCAGAGTATTTTAAAGTACTTTCTTAAATTCAATCAAATCTATAACCGAATAATACATCTCTTCGAGTCAACATGGTTGAAGCAAATCAATTAATTGAAAATAATAGATCACTCAGCCATTCCAAGCCGAAAGATCGACGGTTTCCAATCAATAAGCACTACCTATCAGTTAACATGGGGTGCGAGAGAGACTTGCCGCCAAATGGTACATCCCAGGCAACGCATGCTCATATGACAAAAATATCTGCAAACCGTCAGTTGACTACTGATTTCAAACTACCATGACCCCACTGTGTGTCATAGTCGACCACATCCACAGTACATGATTCACTTTTTCCCTACCTTTGTGTCTGTCTCTCTAACACCTGTAAATCGCTCATCTGTTCCCCCCCCCACCCCCACACCTTCCACTTGTTGTGGTCTTGTTGCTTATCTTCTCCTTGAAGCCCGAAGACGCTTAAAGGACTTTTGATGTAAATACATTTCAGATAACTTTTAAATAAACCTATTTAATTACCCTCTTCCGACATGGGTAAGCTACCATCTTCAAAAGTAAAAACTGAAGTCGCCACAAATGTCGGTTCTCCGTTCAAAATTGGTATCCAATGAACATCTTAAGTAAATAAATAAATTTATGAATAAAATGTAAACGTATATCGAAATTTTGATTTTTAACATTAAAATGAATGCAAGATAACCAGATACTAAGAGATGCATTTTGAATAAAAGAAAACATTTTAAAATGACTTGATTAATAACTTCTATAAATTTACTACAATTTAGATGCATATATATATATATATATATATATATATATATTTCAGTTACCGGGGGCATCCGGGTTCTCTACATCAACTATATGAAGAAATGTTGGAAATGCGAATTAGTCTACGGTTTTTTTCATGTTATTAATAAAACATCTTCGGAAAGTTAATGAAATATTTGCAATTGCCTAACGCCATCTGTTCTACTTCTTCCCCGATTCAGGTTATAATTGAAATGAATGGAGAATGTGAATTATTGATTGTACTGTTCTAAGGTCATGTGAAGCAGATTCCGTGATTACGGAGAAAGCCAGTCTAATTAAATTCATTCTTGAAATCTAAAATCATTACTTCTAGACGAGCAAAGAATGCAAAGATGGCAAAACGCTTTATCACTCTTTGGTTAGCCTAGTCATTGCAGTGCAACTTATGCCTCACAGTTACAACGCCACCCCCTTCAGAAGATCGTCACCTCCATGCAATGGTATGACGTCATATTTGATCTCTCCATGGAAGTAGATTCAATAAATGGATTAAAGTAAGTTCAAAAGCCTAGTGATAGGTTCAAGCGTTCAGCGAACTACTACTCATTCCCACACTTTGAGCATTTCGGAAAATCAATTGGAAGTAGATAATTGATATCATCAAATTTGAATATGGCGTCTTGAATCATAATATTGTTCAAGCTCTCTACATAATTAAAATATTTTAAAGTGAATCCACCCTACAGCATTTTGAACAATCACATCCTCAAGTATTAGGATATTGTCGTCATTCATGACATGTAGAAATTATTTCATATACGCTAAAATGAATTAGGCTGATAATTCCTAGACGGGGGTGTGGGATAGACTTACCTCCACGTGGTGCTCCCCGGGCAACATATAATCATACTACAAAAATTATTTTAACAGGCAATTGACTTCTCACTTCAAACTACCATCACCCCCACTGTATGTCATAGTCGATCTCTATCACAGTACTCATCTTACGCTTTCTGAGCCTTTGTGTCTATCTGTTTCTTTTACATCTGTGAATTACTCTTCTGTTCCTCCTCCCGAATTCCTCTTACTTTGATGTTCTTCCTTCCCTCTGGGAAGCTCAAAGTCAACTAAACGCCTACCAATTGTTATAAATAAATAATTCCAAGACGCACATTTTCATTCAAGGGTGTGAGGAGGTTTATAACTATCGTGTGTTCGATAATTTGAGTAAATCTTTAGGAATTAACTGGAAATTTGTCCGATCATTGAAATTATTTTAGCCTCATTCTATCATGTGCTATTGTAGCCAAGAAAAGACAACTTTGTCGATGAGTTGCTACGATCAATGAACTCGTAGTGGAAGATCTCGTTGTGGTTCGTGGGCAAGAAATCGTGATCGTAATATAAATGAAGTCTGTTAAAACTGCACATTTTAAGTGACATTAGTTGGCTTAAAACAGAATAAATTAACTAATTCTAAATTCAAATTAAACTAGGATATATGTTTTTTCTTTCTTTATTTAGTTATTTTAATTCCGAGATGATTATCGACTTATTGCTCCCATCATTTAAGATTATTTTCACTTCAATAGTCATCAACTGTTCCTTCTCGTAAAGCTTGCATTTTTATCGAAAATTTGATTCTTATTTTAAAATTCATGCAAGATAAATATTTTCTGTGGTAAGCATTTTAAATTGAAGCAGGTGCTCTAAAATACCCCTTGATTATTAAGTTTTAAAAATTGTTGAAATTTAGAACACACATATATATATACATACTATGGACAATTAGATCCTGTACCTCCCCAATTTGAGGAAAAAGTTGACCTGGAAATGAATGAAATGTTTTCATATTTAGTCTTTAAAGAATTTTACAATAATACTTTTAAAATTTCTATTTACCGAACTCCTCCATTGCATCATCGAAGGTGTCTTCTATCATATCCAGTACTTAAAGAAAATATGCAATGAGGGTGACGTAAATAATTTCACAAAAATATTCAAAATCAACTATACTTTATTACTTTTTTCAAAGCTATTTGTAAAGCCAATTCAATCAGAACTGTGGTTAAAATCTAAAATCACTACTTATTGTATTATGAAAATTTTTCTTAACATTTTCTATTTATTTTATAGTTCTTAAATTCTCTCTTATACATTTTATTCTGCATTGCATACGATATAGTATGTTTTTTAGAAAAAAATTTAAAATTTTAATTTACTTATTTGAAGCCCCTCAGATTCATGTTGTCCTTTAGGGTAAAATATAATATTCATGTAGAAGTTAAACAATTATTTACACAATTCTTAAAGTTCATTTCATCATATTAATTGAAGTTAAATATTTTAATTACTTTCCGGAAGCCATCTTGGAAAGCCAGTGTAATTACAGTTATTTTCAAGATCTAAATTTATGAGGGAATTCGAAAAATAATTCGTTAAAATTCAATTGAGTATGTATATGAACAGGGTAAGGAACTAATGCAGTTCAATCTGAGGTGGATTTAAATTTGTGATAAATCGAGGAATTTTTTCAAATTTTACCCTTTCGTTTGACTGTACTGCAATTTTACCTTTAATAGCAAATGCAAGCATATATACTATACAGTTTATATTTAGTGTGAATGATGAAATTATTGATAAAAAATTAGACTTTCACTGGCACATGTTAGCATAAACAAGTTGTATAGATATTGCATTGAATCTGTATTTCTGCGGTTGTTCATCGTAAAGAAGTCACCTTCAGAATAATTATTTTAGGAAAATACTGTTGGAGACAAATGCTCTTCAACGAACCTTCACTAAGATTAGCATATATATTTTCAGAAATGCCATTAAAATCTATTTAAACTAAATGAGTGACCTTAAATTGGATCCAATGAAAATTTCATTAAGCCAACTTTGATTGGGTGTCAACTAGATGTTTGGTGAAAATGAAGACAATCATTGGGAAATTTTTTCCCTAAAATTTCTATTCCAGCTATTAATGACCAACTATCTTAAGTAATAGGAGTGCCCATAAAAAAGATTTTTTCTGTTGTTGAGTGAACAGAGGGAAAGGATTCTTAAGCTAAGCTAGCATTTCGCCCAAGGATCCCGGTGCTCAAATGAAGTGAAACTTCCTGATTTCACGACTATCACCTCTTCTGTCTGAATTAACGAACTCCCACCTCCAGTTTGAATGAATATTATTCCATAATCTAATGTTATAAAGCTTTCACACCAGTCACGGAAATGAATAAGCTCTACTCTGCTTTGTGTTACTTTGCACCCTTTGGAACATACCAAATTAAAAACTTTTGCGATTTCTGATTATTTTAGGAAAAAAAAGCAACAAAGAAGTTTACTAAAAATTTATTATAATTTTGTTACAGAAAAGCCGAAAATGATTTCCAGTTATACTTTGCAGGTGGTGGTGTTAGTGATTAATAAAATTGAAGTATTTAAACCTGTCATATGTTCCTACTTTTGCTTGATTTATTTAAACACTATTATTATTTGCTGAATATTTTTTGCTTTGAAACATTTTAAACGAATAGTTTGGTCGTGATCTTCATATGATAGCACTGGTGCTTCCAAAGACCAGGCCCCCAACTAAGCATAAAAAATGGGAAGGTTTTGATTTGACTAGTCTGTCTTGACGGAAATGGTCGAAACAGCCCGAGTTCCCTCATCCACCCTCATGTTATTAGAAAAAAAATTGAACATATAAGCTAGCTTAATCAGATCTCATTTCATAAGCTGACACAAATCAATGTAAGCAAATCGGTATATTTGACCTAGCATAGAAATCGTCATTCAAACTTCGTTGAATAGTTTAAAATGAAAACGATTTAGGGGGAATTCATTCGGTAAACCACCTTTTACATTGCCAATTTCAGGGGTGTCAGCATAATAAGTTCTTTCATAGAACAGTTGGGCTTCTACACAAAAATGTAAACAGATGGCGTTAGAGAAGATTAAAATTTCACTATGCATTTACTTCCCTAAATGCACATTACAATATAAATAAAATTTCCTAGGTAAAATGACTTTAAACAAGTTCTGTTTATAAAATTTGTAATGCTGATATTCCTTTTTATGCCTACCTTGATCTCCAGGCTGACAAAGCTTTTCTCGTGCTTCTTTATCATACATTTTTTCAAATGGGAAGTCTTGAAAAAGCAAAATATGAATTATTAAAAGGTGCCTTTTCACTCTCCTTAGGCTCGCATTTGTGAATATAAAGCTTATCAAACATATTTATATAAAATAAGAAATATTTTGCCCAACAACCGGACATTTATAGGATGTAAATATCTAATATTACACATTGTCAATTTTTTAACACATAAATAACGGCGCATAATAATTTCTAATAAGCATAAGGAACGCCAGGAAACGCATGATAATTGAAAGTAAACGTACTGCTTTGTTTAATGTTTTGTTTTGAGGGCGTCTTCAATGCCCAATTCCTATTTAATATATTGCATAATTATATCCACTTCTTACGATTTCATTTCAGTTTTAGAATTCTTTTATTTTGTGAGAATAGAGTGTTTTATAACTATCAATTTTGATATGTCGCAGATATTTATTAAGGAAGGCGAAATGAAAAATCAATAGCTGTTTAGTGCTCATAAATTAATTAGAAAACGCAGTGAATTTATATATTATTTTTGGTGTCCATTACTATTTCAAGGGACATAAAATAATTTTTTAATTTTTCAATTATACTTTTCACTAAAATAGCGTCAATCTGCAAAACATTCTAGTTCTTGATCATATTGAGCATGGTTTCACGAAATTAGATCGATCAATATATGGAAAAAATAATGGCGCTTGTCTCAGGATTGCTACTTATTAACTAAGAATCGAAATTACAATTCTTTGCTAAAAATAAAAATATTCCTCTGGCGAATAACTGTATGATTACATAAATGTTAATAAATATGATGAAATAAAAGCTACTATGATAGGTCAATTCTATTTATTTTAATGTCAAATCTTCTCATCTTATTTGAGTAATAACTCGAATATGATTATTTCCTTGTGCATAGTAACAGTACTGGGCCCAGCGCTGCTTCTGTTTCTTTTCGATTCTTCTAATTTATCATTGATTAAGATGTTATTTCTAATACAGTAATCCTTTCTAATTCCATTCAACCCTTAAGTAAGGAAACTTTTGGCAGTAGCAACTGTAAAAATCCGAAGTTTTAGAATAAATGAGCTGTAATGTGAGTTGAAAGAAAAAAATGGCATAATTTTGTGAGGTTAAGACCCTGGTATGAGAGTGATAGGAGTACGTTATTGCAAGAAACGCATGCAATCTCACTCCTTAAGTGAGTAAGCTAAGAAACTAACTAAATTGGTAAAAAAATGAGCACTTGAGGAAAATTCTGCTAATTGTAGGAACCGAAAGGCTAAGGCTCTTTTAAAAGCAAACCGAGCAAATTTATACAGTGTTTGAAAATAAAAGCGAGCAGCCTCCTTCAAATGGAACCTTTAAGGATGCGCAGATACCTTTGAATAAAAAAATGAAAATTGCAAGTAATACTGCATAAAAGATTCAAAGAATATATCAAGAAATCCATGCCCTAATAGTTTTAAGGTAGTAATAAACGACTGTTAGGAGTTTTGATGTTCCAGAGAGGAAATAATGAAGACCAAATAGACATAGGTCCAGATTATATTTGCAACTGATAGCACTTATTGGACAAAACCTCAGAAATGTCAAATATTTATACCGAATGGCAGGCGTCTTGATAGTTATTATTAGCCTATTAGTTGATTTCAGGCTTCACAGAGGGGGAGGAACATTAAAGGGGGGGGGGACAGGAGAGTGTTTCAAAGATGTAACAGAGACGGACACAAAGGCAGAAAAAAGGTGAGGTGAGCACTGTGGAAGTAGTCGAATATGACACAGTGGAATTATGGTAGTTTGAAGTGAGAAGTCAACTCCCGGTTAATAAACTTTTTGTCATATGAGAAAAAATTGCATGGGTTTCACCACGTGGAGGTAAGTCTATCGCACACCTCAAAATGCCAAATATAAAAGAGACTTCATGGGCCTCGGGAAGGATGTATTTACAGGACTTCCGTGGAATAAATTGAAAGTATCTTGGAGTCCGCCTTATGAGAAACTTTGATTTTATCATCTCTCTTATTGGTCTGAATTAATTAGTGCAATCTACTAGATGACTACCAATAGACATTAATATTGTAAACCATGACTTTGCAAATATGGGCCCCCATAATTCCGACAACCCTCGACGTAAATAATGCGTTTATTCTTTGTGTCTATCTCTTTTATATCTGTGAATCATTCTTCTTTTCCCACCTCTCGACTTCTTGTGACTTTGATGTTCCTCCATCTGTGGAGCCCGAAGTCAATTAAAGGGCTAATAATAAC
>UZAE01012083.1:0-34199 GCA_900617975.1 Rodentolepis nana
CCACTTGCAACTTGCCGGTATTTAGGTAGAAGATACAAGGTGTAACCTGGCAATTGGTAGTACCTCAGTTTGTCATCCGAAATGTTTGCTTCCATAATTGTGAAAATGTCTACATCATAGCTTTGTAGGATTATCTGGACTTGGATCTTTTTGTCCTGTGACATCCCTCCAGCATTCCACTGGAGGATCTGAAGACGTTGTGATTCGCCCTGACGAGGGCGATTTCTCTTATAGCCTTGTTTCAAGCTAATCATAATAAATAGGAGTCAAATCAAATGCCGAGTGATAGAATTTTTTGCCGTACGAAGATACGTTGTCCAGGGTGCACCACGTGGAGGTAAGTCTATCGTGCACACCCATTTACTTAATATAAAAATATAAATAAGAAAAAATAATTTGATTTTTTAAATTAGAGCGAATGCTAGAAAATCCTATTGATAATCTTCATTGCATTTTTTTATGATTGAGAGAACTACGGAAAATAGTGTGTTACATCAAAAATTAAAACTCACAGTTCTCAAGAAAGTTCGTTAGTTTTCTCTCCCTCATTAATTAAAATTAATTTAATTTTGAATCTCTCATGAAAATGGAATCATCACTGCACTGTTTATTTAATAATTTTTTTATCATTACCCTGGAGACTACTAGAGATTAAAATATTATCAAACACTGTTGATTGGCAGTTGAAAAAGTTATTCCTAAAATCAATTTTTCTTAATATTTGTGATTGTGAAAACTCAAGTCATCAGAAGCAATTCAAATCACTCTATTATAGACTAGTAGTAATGACAATTTCGTAAAAGCTTTACTTAAGATAATATATATGTAACAGTGGCCACCGATATAACTGGTCTTCTATTGTTCTCAACCATCGGTATATTCGATCTTAAATCACGCGAAGAGAAACGAAGAACTGCCATTCGAAACTAATATAGACTGTATATAGTACACTTAAATGGCGTTTTATAAAAGAGGTTTATTCAATGAAAGCCTCCTTTAGAGCTGAAATATTCGAAATAATTTAATACTCCAATTACTATTTAATTTGATTTCGAAAATTTGTCAACCCAAATAGGAAGGAAAATAACAACCACATGAAGTCTTGTTAAGTTTATTCCATTATCCCGAAGCAGGATCAAATTTCAACTTACTATTGTAAATTTTTAACAACCACTCATGAATTTTGACTCTAAAGAGCTAATTATTTTTCTGCTATTAATGGTGTGAAGGGAGTCACTAAATTGCTTTGTGTAAAATCGATTTAATAGAGCTAATTTATTTACGAGTCTAATATCCTCTAATTCGTCATCGAATAAGGCCCTTGAGTGCATAATCCACCCAGAGCGTGTGATCAAAATTATGATTCTAATTAAATACAATGATACAGTTTACATTGTCTCAATTCTAGTTCCTTTATAATAATAAGCCTTTATATATTTCAAAGTCGCGCTGACATTTTCCGGTAGTGAAGGAAAAGGAAATTTAGGGGATTCATGACACACCAAAGCTCCTAGAGGCATTTTTGAGTGGAAAAGTTTTTTCCATTCGAGCTCATATTGGACATAGGGTATTGACGAATGTAATTCGCGCTAATTAATAAAAAAGAAAAATTAATTTTTCCCTCAAATGGTGCATGCAGAAGAATTAGCATGTTAAGTAGGGCTTCAAATCCTGTGAGATGAAATATAATTTGAAAAAATTGGCATAGGTTAAAAGATAAAACCGAAAAATATAATAGTATTTGAGCGGAATATTTTAAAATGAAAGAAAATGTATAAAATAACGCAATAATATTCTAAATACACTTAACACCTTGACTTTTCAGCGAGTTTATTTTCATGATGCAAAACAAATTTAAAAGTATCTTCATCGTATTGGTTAATTTCATATAATTTAGTGCCTATTGAATTATTTTTCATCACACATTTAAAACCATTAATTAACATTCACTGAGTTTAACTAAATCGATTTTTAAGATGCAAATAATGCCTCTGTATTTTGCATATTTTAAAGAGGAAGTGTACATGCCATAACCAAGACCTTGGCTCTGACATTGCAACTCAGTCATGCAGGGAGAACATTATGATTTACATGTTTTCCCCTTTTCTAGATCAAATTTGCCTTGCTTAATAATTCGAGCGCTTAAAAAAACGCTAATTTTACTAATTGTCGTGAACATTTAAGTATAATAAAATAGGGAATTATCATTGCTGAAGATAACTTAATTACGATGACACTCAAATTGTAATTTCTGTCTTTAACTTTACTTTTCATTGCTCCAAGAAGATCCATAGGCCGTTGGTATGCCGGGAATGATGGTCCTCATCCTTAATAAACCTGTTAAAAGCATTAAGATCATGAGAAGGCAAAAGTAATGTTAAGCATGGGATCTCAATAACATCAGTTTTAATTTAAGTTGGTGATTATTTGGCTTGCTAAACAGAGCTCCACATTTAGATTCAAAGTTAACTATTATGCTTAACTTAAGATGATGCCCTGTCTGGACATCGATTTCTTCAAACCTTGAAAATGGACAAAAAAAATTGATTTTTAAATTTTTTCTAATTTTGATCCAAATATTAACCTTGATTAAACCAGGAGCAAAAAATAAATTATTATTTAATCGAATTCAAAATCTGATGCATCAATATTAAATTGAGTGAATTTAAAGGGCAAAATGATATTCAAATTGCTAAAAGACGGATTTATTTTATTTTGTTCCGATATTTTGGTGAATATATCTTATTGAGTGGTACAGAGGAATTAGGCTAACTGAGCGTACCATGGCTAAAAAAGTTGAAATTGTTTTGAAAGGTCAAAAAAATATTTTGCTTTTGTTAATTGGTTCAAGTCTTTTATCTGCTCTCAAATTCACAAAATGTATTAAGAAATTTTCAATAATTAAAGTATTTAAAAAATACATATCTGATGATTTGTAAAAGCTTACAATTTAAATTTACCAGAGATCCGTAAACAGGATTTATATCATATGGCAGGCTTTAGATCTTTAGAACTGTAGCTGATTTCGGGCTTCACAGAGAGGGGGAAGAACATCAAAGTGGCAAAAGTCGAGAGGGGGACAGAAAAATGATTAACAGATGTGAAAGAGTCAAACAGACACAAAGGCAGAGAAAAGGTAGACTGAGTACTGTGAAGGGGGTCGAATATGACATAGAGTCAGGTCATGGTAATTCGAAGCCAGAAGTCAGCTATCAGTTAATAGATTTATTTGATTTATGAGTTTAAGCTGCCTAGGGTGCACCACGTGGAGGTAAGTCCATCGCACACTCCACATGCGGAATATTAATTACCTGCTAACGGTCTAACCTTTCACATGGACCATGTGATTTCCTTGGTTTAAGAATATCCCCCCTCCCCATAAAAACCAATACAATTGACTATAAGGTCCACGATTTGTTATGCCCACTAATGAATATTTGCTTGTGATAAACAAAAATTTATAATTAATAACTTACCTCATCTTGTTCAATTAATTCACTTGTCACATATGTATTTATGTCTTGAGTTATAACGCAGATTATTGCAGTTAATGCCAAAAATAATCCGGCTTTCCTAAGTCCTGGCGTCAGAAATAGATTGAATTGGGCTTTTAATTTAGATTTATTGATTTGTGAGTTTAAATCTATCTGATACATTTGGTAGTTTCCGTAAACGCAGTATATGTAGCACACGGGATCAATAAATGTATTAAATCAAGGCACATTTATAAAAATCATGTTATTACTGAGCAGGCATTCAAATTCATAAAGATAAATATAATAAATACTCCTTAACACCTTCATTAAGGCTAATTAATTTAAAATAATATTTTTAAGTAGTGGTGATTTAAGTCAAAAGCCTAAATATAAATGAAAATCGCGTAGGAAAGTTTCAGCATAATTGGCGCAATTTCGTGAAATGAGCGCATTTTTTAAAAAAAATGAAATTTGTTTTATGAACGAAATCTTCCATGAAGTCACGTGGCATTATTGAATCAAGTCTATTCAATTTAACGCCATAATTTTCTCAAATTATGCTCAATTTTGGCTTATTTACAGCTGCACTACACTTTAAAGCACACGGATAAACTAATATTAATCAGAGTAGCAACTGATTTCATCCCACTGAGGCAGATTGAAATTAATGTCCTGAAATTTGGAGTTAGCATCATTTAGAAGGTTAGAACAAAAATTGATGGGTTTTTCTGCCTGAAGGTTCACTTTAATCACACCTTGGTCACACCTTGGTCACACCTTAATGTTGAGGATAGACAGCTGTGGAGTTACAAATTCTGGTTCGTGAAAGTGGCTTAAGTCCCCGTATTTGTGATCCCTATCAAATGTTAACCAAATTTGAAGTAATTAACATCAAAGAAAGTGCTTTGATATTTTCGATTTGACATTAATTTATATTATTGGGGAGCCTTTCAATAATATTATTGTAATACCCTGAATTCTATTTGTTTCCTAATAAATATGTGCTATTGACAGATTGATAACACGTTTTTATAGATAATCTCCACCTTTGTAAGAAATTTGAGAAGATAAATAAAATATTAATTTGAATCAGTAATCTAATACGAAATAACTGACACAATAAATTTATTTACAGATTTTGAATTTCATTTTATGCATCAACCACTCTCTTCTTAGCCAATCTTTTCAGGCCTATTTCTAAAAAGAGGTTCAAAGCTGGGTGTAATTGATTTTTTTTAAGTAATTCGATATTTTTCGTGGTATGACGATAGTTTCCTTGTCATTTTGATAGTTGAATTAAATTTTTCAAGATTTTGAACTCTGAAGTATGGCTTGCTTTTCAGAAACTATAAAATTTTGTCGATCAAATTTCCCCTAATAACCATTGTGATCAAATCACATGCTAACGCTTTTCAAGATTTCATAAAGTCAGAATGCGTGGGTGACAAAAATATAAGCTGTTAATTTTTCCTATTGAGCTACTTAATGTACTAATGATATTCATCTCTTATTTGTAAATAAATTCACTTATTTAATTGTAAATATCTTCTACCATCATTTAGTGTAAAATGCTTCTTTACGGAGGCAAGCGTAATAGTGATTTTAGTGAAAATCACAAGTTTCCGAACACTAAGGTCAGGAGAAAGAACTTCAGGACTATTGTTTGAGACAAAAGTACAAATTCTCGCTTTTTCCATGTTAATTAATTCACTTTTGCACTTGAGAACAACTCAAATGTGTGGCTGCTTTCATATTTTAATGCCTTTTCCTTGAGGATTCCTTGTTAATTTTCATTTATTTATTTATTTATATCAAATGGCAGACATTTTGATAGTTATCATTAGCCCTCTAGTTGACTTCGGGCTTAACAGTGAGGAGGAGGAACATCAAAATGGCAAAAAGTAGTGAGGGGGGGGGGGCAGAAGATTGTTTCAAAGAAGTAGAAGAGAAGTAAAAGTAGAAGTAAAAAAAGGTGAGGTTAGTACTGTGGAAGGGGTCGAATATGACAACTAGGGGGGTTGTGGTAGTTTGAAGTCAGAAGTCAACTGCCAATTAATAGACTCTTTTGCCGTATGAGTAAGCGTTGCCCAGGATGCATCACGTGGAGGTAAGTCTATCGCACACCCCTATTACTTTTCTTTGTGCACTAAACAATAAAAGCGTAAGATCTTCAATTTTTTTATGAAAGCGTTCAATGACGGACATATTGAATGAATTCAGCTTATAAATTTCTAATGACACAAAATATTTACATGCCTCGTGTTTGGCATTCCTAAGATTGTGACACTTGTGCAGAAACACTCTCCCATTTCAACCATTGTAATAGGCAAGGGATTGTAAGAGTAGGACCAAGCGCCTTGACGGAAAACCGTTTAATGAGTTTTAGACTTCGGTGAGAAGAATATGCTACTCACCCTGAGACCAATCATAAAATTCTTCATTAAGTAAATTGCATACAACCCGAATGTAATAATAAGATGAACTAAGAATTTTTAACCCATTAACGCCCTTAGGACCGTACGTTCATCTCGATTGGTACTAGACTCGCAAATAAAGAAATCATTGCTCTTTGAAGCACGTATGAATTCTGATATCACCAAAATCATCACGTCGGTGGCTTCAGTCTGCTATGAGACGCATGTGAGTGCGGTTAGATACTCTTTTCAAATAAATAATTGGGAGCATTTAAGGGCTAATTTCCTAAATTTTCTCTCCATGGTGCTCGCCTCACTCAATTATTTTTTTTAACACTCAGTAACCCAATTTCGGATGATCCCCAGGTATAAATTTTTGTTTTAAAGTATAGATGACGATAGCAATGAAGACAAGTATTTGTCAAAATTTTAGTTTAATGACAATCTCATAGTCATTCTGAAGGCCATTCAAAGACGTACGAGGTCAATATGTCTGTAATTTTAGACCCCATATATGAACATTTTTAAAATTACAACTCACATGTTTATGAAGAATTAGGGTAATATCCCTGACGAGAAATATACTCTCAAAGTAAAGTCATGTTGAATAGAATGTTTGTAGGAGAGGAGCAATATGTTTGAGACTTTCGGTGACATTTGTATTTTAAATAGCGCGTTAATGATTATTTTATAGTCATTTTGTGCAGACACGTACCTAAACAATAAAAATGGGGAATTTAAAATCCGAACTAATGATTCGGAATGCAATAGGCACAAAATAGTGCATTGATTAAACGACATGCATGTTTATATAGTTTATCACATTTATGACAAGTTCATACTTTTCAGTTATCAGTTTAATTTATTATTTCTAAGAGAGTTTGACTGGTTTCATACCTTAGACATTATGAATCGCATTGCTATTACTTGTGAAGAACGCGACACTATGTATACATACATATATATATATATATATATATATATATATATGTATTGGTATGTCTTATTGTCAAAAGTCCTGCAAGTTTATAATAGAACCAATCGGGTTTTGGAGCGTTTAGATATACCTCTATTATTCTCCACCCTAAGAAAGGATTCTTTCAGCTTTAAAGCTAACGCAGAAATTAAGGATAACATCTCATCATAAATAGGCGAATTCAATAAAAAATATTGCAATAAAATTTTAAGAAAGAACATTCTCATTTCATTAACCTTCCTCCTTTTAATTTCTGAAACCTGTCCATCGTTTTATTGCAAATGTATCCACAGTACTTCCTTAAACACACCCCTCCCTTGCCTATAATACTTCGATGAATGCATCATAGGTGGTAAAACAACAATTTGTACTTTTATCTCGCCGAAAGTATTTGAATGTACTTCACACTTGGAAACCTTTTCAAAAGGATCATAAATGATGGAATTTGCACTTTCTACTTGATGAATTTCGAAGTAATTGTCATTGCATATGTTGGAGACTAAATTTATTTCATCGTCATGGCATTATGCCTAAAGTTATCATTAAATTTGTTCTTAAGTTATGTACTTGCACCTACGATGGAATTACGCGAATGACACATCTAACCAGCAGTACCGTTCTTAAACGCTTTGCATAACATTGAGAAACTGCGAAATCTAAAAGTGCGCTAAGAAAGGTAGTAAAGGAATACTCATGTTCAGACGCTGCCTACAAATCAAAGCGAAACTTGTAAATACCTTGTAGTGCTAATTGAATGAGCGCAAGTATTGACCTCCCCCATTGCTTTTGGTATTTTCAAATTGTGTGTGGGTTGGTATTTAAAAGAAATTTTAAATGCAATTGACCCTGATGTGGCAACTAAGTACATGCTAACTGGATCAAGTCGTAAGTAAATTGACGATCACGTTGACAGCTAATTTACATAGATAAGCTAATAGCTTCTTTCCACAAGTTCTCCAGAAATTTTCAAGTGAATAATCGAGCTTTAGTTTTGTATTACCTACTGAAGTCCTCAAACGTTTAAGACTTATCCCTAAAAAAAGGCGCCAGGTACTCTATGAATATTTTTGTTTTTTTCAAATTGTAGGCTTTATGATATTTATCATTATCCCACTCTATGAACATTGGAATTCACAAACATCCCCCCCTATTCTAGTTGGAGATTAATGTAGTTTATGGTAAAGACCGATCAGTAAGTCTACTTTAAAATAGTTTGACAGGGAATAAAAGGTGGGAAACGCGTCGAAGACGGGATATGTGGAGTACGCAACGCTATCATGGCTGAACAAAGAAATATCATGATCATTCAGACAAACTCAAAGGTTTGGCTGTGCTACTTGCCACGTAGAGAGCAAATGTAGTCGTGCGTGCAAATTTCTCTCAGTCAGCCAAAAATCAATAGTTGTTGCATGGTTTAACAAAACCCTTCATTGTATTTTAGTGGCAAAACGCCTTGATAGACACAGCCCAAATAATTTTATTCCACCCTATACGCCTGTTTTCTCTCCGTGGTTGATGGATCTTACCGCATAGAGTACTCTTAATAAATTATTGCTTTTGACTTGGTAGAGTCCCATATCTACTTAATGGTTGATAAAAGGAATTTATTCTCAGGCTAAAATGGTCACTGTTCAAAAATGAGTTGAGCTTAAATAAAAAAATACTTTATTAACAGTTTGCAATGTTATTTCGGTTTAAACAGTCAAATTGAGTTAAATAGGCATACCATAATTTCATTATATTATAAATAATCAAACTATGTTTCCGAGTACTCATATTCAATACTTTTCGTGAACCCCCCGGCCCCCCCCCCTTGACATCTTCATCCGCAATCCACCTATTATTGCAACTATTTTTTATACTCCGATTCACTTTTCTCTTCTAATAATATATTCAAATCAAAATTTTCAAGCACAATTTAATATGTGGCATATAATTTGATCCGATCTTTCCATGGAAATCCATAAGTATTTGGCATGAGTCGATACATTAGTACTCAAGAAAAGGTGGAAGTGCAGTAGAACATTCCTTGTGCTTCGCACACAAAGCTCAGTAAATAAATCCTGCAAATGAAGTAATAAACTTTAGAAGCGTCGTGTTTATTGAAGCCTTCAATTGTCTATTTTTTCCGGTATTATAACAATGTGAGTTGTGAAGGATGATTTCCTTTTTTGAAGGTATATTTTTTGAGAGAAACGCAATTGCGACAATGCGGATGGCGATCAGATTGCGCTCTCATAGCAGATCTTCTCAGATTTCAACAGACAAAAAAGGGTTGAAACTTATTAAAATCGTCACAATTAATTGTAATCTTCTACCTCAACCTTACAGCTTAAATCCACCTGCTGATTTCACCATATTCACCTCATGCAAGCGTCACAGAGTAAAACGTCTTTCAGAAAAAAATCACGCCAAAATGGTCTGACAAAGTCAAATAAACTTCTGAACAAATCGGAATCATCCTATTGCGGCATAAAAAAAATCCGATGAAAAAACCTTTTGTTAAGATCATAAGCAGCACACACAGAATCAGTTATCTTGGTTAGAGTTCAAATGCCACTCTTTGAGTGAAGCCGTCTAAATTTCCCCAACCTGACATGATTTCAGAATGTGTGTATCTTCCGAGGTTGACGTGATACCTTCGCATTCTTTTATATAGGGACTTTGGCTGAATTCAGATGCTTACATGGAATCGCTGACTAACGAATAGAGATGGCAAACTATAATGGTCAATCTGTATGGCAACATCGGAATTCGTGCCCTTCACAAATCAGGATAAAGTCAAAGGTGGTTGTTAGTGCATTTGTACGACGTTTCAAGATAGGCTTGACCTTCGAAAATCCAATTCCTTAACCCAATGAAATGTTTTTGTATACATGGAAAACTGTGGAGAAATACACTGATCTCACTTTTCCAATGGCGGGGTGAGGCAACAGTGAGCATAAAAATATTTAGTTTTTGCGTAAAACTCCATCACCATGATATACTTGCCCTGTCCACTGAATTTCTGTTAATTTAATAAATATTGAAGTTACCAACCACTTGTTCTTTTTCCTAATGAGACTAACACATTCATTCCCAACCTCCTGTGTACGCATGACCTTTTAAATGCCAAGTTATCTCTAATTTTATCATTTTTCCGAGACACTTTACCTTCAATCATAATATTTTTAAATCAAAGTGAAGGCTGGCAATATCTATTACTTCTAATTTTTTTAAAATAAAAATTATGATATTTTTACACCAGTAAAATTGCGTCATAAAACAGTTGTCTTGCATATTTAAGTGTGAAAAGAGAAATGATTGGCCGTTGGATGGAAATGTTTAAGCGAGTTAAGCCAGTTTTAAGTAAGCAGAAAGAGTAAAAAAAATTGCCTCGGTGCTTCTATTTGTAATGGGGTTTCTTTAACAAGCTGATTTCGTTTCTTTTTTTTAGATTATTGCACTAACTTTGCTCATAAGCTCTTAGTATTTCAGTAGTAAAGTGATGAGTCACTCATCCACTCGTGTTGAAAATTTGCAATCAGATATAACTACATATCATGGACTAATCATTTCACTAATCATTTTTTTGCAAAGGATCCCCTCCCCCCTGATTATGCAAATAAGAGATGACTTTTACCTAATGAGCTTTGCTTTGCGAGTAGAATCAAGCAATGTTTGGTAATGCTACCAGGATCATTTGTTTAGCCAGTTGGATCAATTTTACGTCCATTAATTAGCATTTATAAACTAAGTTGAAAACTCAACCGACGAAAGCCTATGGATAGTGGGAATTTTGCAGTTAAGTAACCGAATGTTTCCACCGGGAACTCCATTTGTCCCACTTCTCGCACACCTCAACATGTCAACAGAAGAGATGAGATAAATGTCTTGGCTGGAGAGGTTTTAGAAGTGTAAAAGGGCGAAAGCCTTAGAGGTGTGAAGGAGAAACCCTGTCAACCTAACCTTAAATATAAGTAGACGAATGCACTTTTAAATAGAGCACACATATTGACGTCCTGTTCGTAGTGACGTTTGGTTTGTACTTTGGAGGGTCCACCTAACTAAGGCGATCATGTACGACTAAAACATGTGAAATTTAGGTTTAAAACAATTTTAATCAAAACAATTGTTTTTCGTACAATAAAAATTAATTTTATTTATTTGTTTGTACGCTATTTTGGCTTAATAATAATAACAATAACAATAATAATACTTATAACAAAGTTGTTTTATTTACTTAAAATCCTAATTGTGTCCAAAGAGTAAAGAATAATCTGCTTTAATCCGTGATTCACGAGCTTAATATAACGATAATTAATAAACTATTCGAAAGCAAAGACAACACAGTATGTGAACCAAGGCTATCTTTGATTAAGGACTCAAAAGTTTAAACTCACCTAACATGTTGAGTTCAGACAAAACGTTTCGTATGTTGATTTTAATGTCATTTTATTGTTTAACAGTGAAACATCCCTTCCATTTTTCCTGTTGAAGCAATTCGCTAGCTTGCATTTAGGGAATTGTGTTAATTGAGCAAAAAAGCAAACAATGGCCTAATTGTACATGGATTTGTGTCGCAAGATTTGTTTGAATTTGTGACAGTTTCGGTTTCAGTATTTACCTGCAATTCAGCTGCCAAAGGGATGACTGTAACGATGCACTAAAATTGTGCAAAACAATTTCCTTTAATGGTTTGGTTTACTCTGTTTAAGGCAAAATCACTCTTTAAATATAAATTTTAGGTGCCAATGAAAACAAAACTGCTTCAGCAATAAGACCTATCCAAAACACTGTAGAACACAGCGAATTTTGTTGCCATATGGACACCGCAAATTGACTGAATTTTCCACAAGCAACTAATTACTACGAACTAAATATGAGTAACGAAATATTGCACTGTATTTGAATGTTTCACTTAAAATTGAACAGCAGGAAGGGTAGAAAGTGGTTACAGAGTAATGTGTAATGTTTGGTCCTATTCTATCTAATCGTTGGTTTATTAGCTAATCCGCAGTTATTAATATATATTTTAACCCCCCGTTAACTCTCTTCCCATGTAATTTTTGTCCAAGATGTATCCATTAACCTCGAATCATAAATCGATTTTCTCCAGTAATATAACAATTGAGTGATGTGATATACCCTACACTTAAGTAACAATAAGTATTAAATTACTAATTATTACCTTACGTCAGTTGGTTCCGAATAATTCGTAAAAATAACTGCTCAAATCGTTTTCTCCCTCCAAGAGTGGTGCGTTTAAACTGAAATCTTATTCGCCAAGCCAATATTTTTTTCTTAATGAAGCACCTTCACTGCAATCAGACGTACTAAAATAATTTCCACAAATTTGGGCAATATAACTTAAAAAATTACGTATTAGATTTTTTCCAAAGAAATTGATTATATAAACTGCATTATCCTATTTAAACCCTTTTTTAAATATCAATTTATAGGACATCATAATCATGCCCCACTAATTTGGACCTATACTTTAAGTTATAAAAGACCTTATCCAATCGATTAACCATAAAATCGATATTTCATTTTATACATCGTAAAGAAGGTTTTCGGAAAAAAGTTTAAAAATTTTGTTAAATTTTTTTAAAGATATATGAAATAAGTCAAAATAATTCCATTCTCTTATCTTAATGGTATTCATGGATCTCATAATGACTCTAAATTATTCAAGTATTTTGTGAATTGTTCTGATTCCACCAATTAATCTGTTATAAGATTGGTGTGTTATCTCAAGTGGTGGGAATAGAGAAGAGAAGTTGCTCGAATGAACGCCATCGCACCTTGTCAATAATATTTATTGATTGATTACCATTCTTTATTGACCGAAATCTCTGAAATTACCCAAAATTGTAAATTTTTCTTCATGCTATTTCAGTGAGTTCACATTTTACTCTATCAACAACCAAATAAAATTGGTATTTATCAGCTGACAAAAGTATTGGATTTTTGACTGGATTTAGATAAGAATTTACCAAGTAAGATTATTTAAAGCAAACATTTATTTTATTAAAATTTTATGTATTTCATTATCATTTCATAGGATAGCTTAAATTGTAATATTGTATCCATTCCATAGCAAAAAAATGCTGAGACGAACCCATTTACGGAAAATCGATTAAATGACTATTATAGTAGTCTCAACGATTTTGATCTGATCGTTATTGACAAAGAAACCGGTGCAATATTGGTTTCTCTCAAACAGTCGACCAGAAATACAATTTAAATTATCAAGTTCTTTATTTAGGTGCAAATTTCATTTTCATGAAATTAGTCGACCAGCTTACAGAAGAATTTTAAGGCAATTTTTAACCAGCATCTAGTAATTTGTTAGTGGAAAATTAACCTTTCATCCTTCTTCTTCGCAACGGTATTTGACTGACTGCTTTACAGGGGTGAGCCAGTAGGTTTTATGAAGATATGATAAGGAATCGATGCTATCCTGATTTAATTTGAATCGATTTAGATCTACGGAAGATCAGTCATGCATATCAGTAGCTCAACTTTTTCAGTAATCAAACTTTCTTTACAGATAAAGCAATCTAGATTAACGATATGATTTAAACTTTATTTTTTTTGTTCTGAAATATCAAATATAACCCAAATTTTATGAAATGATTTTTTTTCTAAATTGGTAATTATAGGCCATTCCTTTCCTTTTTAGGTCTTGAAAATTGATCTCACATAGGGATTGGCATGTACTTTAATACCTAATTTGAGCAGTCATATAGCTGCCAAATGAAAGATGTCGCCTTGTTAGAATTTATGAATGCCTCTCGTGACCTTGAAACCTATGTCTATTTTGCGCAGTTGAGTCACACGGTTTGGCGTTAGGAATCGCAAAAAACTTCTTTAACTCTCCCTGTTTATCAGATTAAGTCACTAGGTGCTTGTCTGAGAACAAGTTTATGGTGATTTAAATTAGTCGACTCAATTCTTCCTCCACACCATTCGGCGAGTTTGTTCACACCTTGCCATCAAAAAAAGAATGTTTTAATATCGCACGCAAATGTTCAAAAGCATAGCAGATTTTCAATAAGTGACTTCTGTGTACACGCCGCATCAAAGAAAGATAGATTTTATTTTAATTGCCAAAAGTTGAATGAATTAATTCTAGTTTGCTCACTAATAGTCTTTGTAATTCTCAGAGTTTTGAAGGGCGTTTTATAAATTAATCTACTAAATCAATTATCACATTATATGCCTGAATCATTTTACTAAACCCTATTACGTGTCATTGAAATTTTAATACAATTAACTCAATGAATGTGTGAAGTCTTTCTGAGTAAATTGTTTAAGGAATTTATAACCTTTAGAACTTCTAAAGCCTCTATTTGGTAATGAAAAATCAAAAGCACACAACAAAAATAGTATATTTACATGTTAGGAATTTTCCTAATCTTCTCAGTGCTAAATTATTACCAAATGCTCCATTTCCATGCAGAGAAACTTACAACTTTCTAACATTATTTTGATGTACAACTGATTGCATTATAAATTACAAGTCTTAATTGTACTTGGGATGATAACAATTAATTCCATGAACTCATTTTAAATGAGTTCAGTAGACGTGTATAATACTCTCAACTGGAGAAAATTTGAATTATAAATGAATACAACCTTTTAGACCAGATAAAAATGGTCTAAATTATTGGTTTTATGACCATCAAAATATTATTTTTAGATTTCAAGGAGTTTTATACAAAAATCAATAATAATCAATCAACAGTGTTTAGGATGGGTTGGATTTAAATTCAGCGTTTCGAAACAAGCTGACTGTTTGTATGCTCGGGCATTTCGTTGGTCTTTGGAATGATGGTAGGATTGGAAGACAAAGATAGTCATAAGTTTGGAATATCTCATAAGCTGGCTCCACAGTGGTGCATTTAAAGCTTGAATAATAGGTAGAAATGCTTTCACTAAGGGGGCGTAGGGGTTATAAACGGAAATATATTCCCAGTATTTAATCCAGACTCTGTGAGCTGGTTACAAATAAATTGCGTTTAATAAATGAAGGTTAATGATACCCATATTTTCAATTAAGATCTAACGTTGTGATTTCAAGTTTTTTTCGGAAATTCGTGCATGTGATGCCTAAGTGGATCAAGCTTGTCATGTCATTCTACGATATCTCCACTTTGGGAACCCCCCCCCTCCCCCCCCTCCCTCCCTCTTATAAATCATGACAGCCTTTAGGAATATGATAACACATCAACCAAGGGGTATTAAATGAAAAACACCTGCCGAACTGGTTTGAAATCATAAGACGATGAAGAAAGTCTGAAAATAAATAACAGAATAAATCGAATGAAAGCCAAAAATTATCGATCAAATAATATCTGAAAATAATAATATTTTATTGTAAATTCCATTTATTACAACGAGTTGTGTTTAATTTCGTTAAATCAAATTATTTAATTCCAATTAATAATTTAAATTAACGCATTCTAGTTAAATCAAGATAAACGATTCCTTAATTAAATCAATAAATGAAATATGTTAATCCTAGTTTTTTTAATACTAATTGTATTTATACAAGGTATTATTGATGTTATAAAATCTTACATTCATTAATTAAATCACAAACAATCTTACGATAAAAGTGTTAAAATTAGAATTTTGAATGGATTAATGTTTGTGCATTCTCCTGTTTTATAGCCTTAGTGGCACTAATTCATATCTCATGTAAGACAAATTAATTAGAAGAAAATATTATATTGAATAGAATTTTCACAAACAAAGCTTCGCATTCTTAAGGTTCATTCATCTCCAGTTTTCAATATGTAATAAAATGCGCCCGACAGACCTACTCTTTGAATAAAATGAAATGGGGGGGGGGGGGGAAGGGAGGAGAGGGAAAGGGGGGAGATATATAACTCTATACACACCTTTCATAGACAAACAGAAAGGGACGTCTTCATAAATGCATTGCAGCGAATGAGCACCCCGCAGGTACATTATCAAACTCCTTCTAACGCATTCATTGAAGCCGATCTTGTCTCGCCACTTAGATTTGATCGAGGGTGAGATGTATTATTCGAGGGGTGTTTTTGATCGTTTCTATCACTTATTGGAATCCTAATAGCACTGGATGACCTTTCCTTTTTTCGTTGACCTGCAGCAACTGAGGGTGGAGGTGGTGGTGAAGTTGGGGAAGCTCGAGGTGGTTGGGAATAGATTTGACTATAAGACGGTGGATCGCCTCGGATTGATAGTTGATCATAGTTAGGGGGTTTTGGAACTTCATCCGGCATAATGAATCCCACCGGAGGGGCCGGGAAATCCCTATCTCTCCGACGTCGGTCATTATCCTCCGAACCCACATCGGACATTTCAAAAATTGTTATCTTACAGCAGACACTAAGTTCGCCAAATATCATAAAGGCATGGTAAAGAAGGAATGTAGTAAGGATAACCGATAACCACCCAACGGCATAGACCTGGACTGAGAAGAAGACCAGGGAAAGAATAGCTCCAGATACACATGTAACTGAAGCAATGATATCACTAACGGAGGCGCAAATAAGAATACGCTTATCTGTTTTAATTCCACATGCTATTGCCAAAATTGATGGCAGAACACTGGTGGTTCCAACCCAATAGCCTACATAGGTAAAACTGGGTCGTTTAGCCTCGGCGATGATTAGAGCAATAGAGAAGAAGATTAGAATGACTCCAAAGCCAATATGTCGACGCTGAATAGTAGTCGGTGTGTTGAGTGAAAATGTCTGACACATGGTGCTCACCAATGGAGAGGTGTTTGAGATGAAATAATGAGAAATTTAGGGATGTGATGATGCTTTTGTTCCACCCTAGGTGCTGCCGATTGTGTGTGCTCACTTGGTAGCTACTGTGTGCAGGTGCAATGGTGTGTGTACCGTGCCTCTTTATGCACATAAGATCACTCTAGCGCATGCCTTTCTACCTACTTGATCTAATGCAATTAATAAGAGTGCTATATTTTGGTAGTCTCCTATTGGATGATTGGCTAAGTTGGTGCGAGCTAGTGTGGGTAACAGCTGATACACACCAGAATTTAACTTGATTCATCATGTCGTGTAGGTGATAGTCACTACGCTTATTCTTACCTAATATAGCAATATTCATTTATCTGATAACGCCATACTAATACAGGTCATGTTAGATTTACCCAAACATTAAAAGAGTTCACCTCGTGTTTATTGGCATAGGGTGTCCTTATTCTTTACTTCCAATCATTCAATACCAATGGATCGCCACAGACTTATCCCAAATTCTGTGTATCATCATTTTAAGTCTGTGTCTATGGGCTTTTACAAGAATGACCCTAATGATTCCAATTCTGCTGGGGTCAGTTTTAAAACTGAGAACCCAATTGGAGTTCATTCGTTTTTTAAGTCAAAAGATAGGAATGAAAGCGACATTAAGTCATAGAATCTCACATTTAAATATGCTCAAATCTACAGGATTGAAGTTAGTGTAAATCCACTTATAACTTACTACTCACTAGATGCTAGTTTTTTTTGTTAATTTGTTGTTTATTGTCTATCAAGTCTAATCCTTGACTTAATTGGTCAAGTGACATCGAACTCACAAATTAGCCAATATTACTTTATGTATCTTTTTCCAGAAAGTAGCATTATTAATTATTTTGTTAAATTAGTACATAATGAGGAGATACTTGAGCACAGTATGGCGATTAAACGCTTGATATCTCATAGACTACACGCCTAGGCTGTGGCACATGGTGGGACCTAAGTAGTAGACAAGGTCACTCGGTGAGGTGGTGATAAGAACACACCGTGCTTGGTAATTTGCAGACCTAATTGCACAACCTAATTTTGTTCCATGAAGTGTACTTCGGATACTTCAAATAACCTATTATGGTTATTTTACAAGTCATTGCTCTTAGACTTTAATATTGACCGGACTGCCAATGAAATAATGCTAAATACTTGCTGGAAAAGTTTGTACGACATCAATATCACCAGTGGTCCAAATAAACTAGCCGACCATGAAACCTTCATACTTCAAACTCCCACTTATTCAAAATACTGGTTGATGACAAGCTAGATTGGCTATATGTTTGCATTTTGCCAACATATACGGTTCCAAGTGTATTTATCAAAAAATTGCCATATTCAAATATCCTACAATATATATGTGTGTGTGTGTGTAAAAATGAAGGATTCTGTCATCTATTGTTTTTTTAAAGTCATGACTCTATTGTCACTGAATTGCCACATGACTTTTAGAGAATAAATAATTTACTCAGCAAGCGACAATCATAACAACTATGTGAAGACTTATACGTGAGAATTGGTATTATAGTTTAGTAATCTTGTGAGCCTCTTTAGATTTTTGAATTTTCTCTCTGTGAATGTAACCAATTGGGCAATAGACAAGGTGAGTGAAGCGCGGCTCTTCAGATAATTGAACTTGGTAAATTGGAAGCGCGTACATTCAAAGTTCTTCGAAGATACAGCACTTATGAGCTATGAAATATTTCATGCAATTTCACTCATTTGTATTTCGCTCAAAAATGTGTTTTTTGGTGGTACTGCGTAGGTGCTAAGTAAGAAATTGTTTCATGAAGGCAGGCTTTATGATATTTATCATTAACCCTTAAACTTTGACTTCAGCAGTTAATTAATAGCAGTTCATTATCTGTCTTCTCGCTTCCCAGTAACTCTGGCTTTCCATCATTGTCTTTAGGGCTGGACACCGAATCAGGTGGGTCTTCTCCATTTCCTTCTGTAGGTTACATAGGGGGCATGTGGGTTGAGTGCATACTCCCAATCTGTGAAGGAGTTTTGCCAGGTAATCGTGTCCAGTACGTAGTCTAAACTAATCAACGGCTTCGATTCTTGGCCATTCGGCTATATCAAAGAGTGCCACTGCTCACTGTTTCTCCATTGTTCGAGCTTTAAGTTCATTGCTCCTCGAGGTCTTTCTCCATTGTTCGAGCTTTAAGTTCATTGCTCCTCGAGGTCTTGAATTCTCTCCTGATTAAAGCCTTCATTGTGTGGAAAGACAGTAAGAAATTTGATCTCTATAAAATTCATGAAATTTTATCCCGAGGATAAAAACGATGTCTATTTTATTTTAATTGAATTAAATCCCCGTGTTCGATGATTTTGTGCCTTTCAAATAGGCGACAGATGCCCTGAATTGAGCTCCCAATACTCAACGGAGGGGGGGGGGGAGTTGGCTTCTAGTACCATGATAAAGGATAACTAGGGGAGAGCTAAATCCTCCACTCCAGTCAAACATAAAAGAACACGTTCTTAAGCAAATCCTTCATGGTTCAGCAAGTACAGAGCTACCATAACCATAGTTACCTCTATGAGTATTCCAGCCTATGTAAATGGCTATGCACAGCCATATTAAGGAGGGCAAAATTTCCTCTAGTGTACATAATTTGGGTGTATTTGAACGGGTTATGATAGGCTCTCATTGTTTCTACCCAGAATAATCCTCCAAGTACAATCTACAAGTAAAATGATAAAGTTGTTAGTCTGCTGAGTGCTTAAAAGAACGTTATGTTTTTTTCCTATTTGTCTGAAATTTGTGAATTCGATTTCAGTCTATCACGCAAAACACCAACAATGTTGATTCCTTTTGTTAAAGGAGAAAGGATGAGTTTGAGATTTCTGTCATCGAGGTCTACTTTACTTGAAAGGAAATCCCTTTAGAAGAAAATTGTTGAAGACTTTAAAGTTTTTCGTATTTGGAAAACTATTGAACGTTTTCGAACACCCTGTGACAGAGCTAAATTTGGGACGCTTTTTGACAGGTTGCACGCAAACACAGCCTGAAGTAGAGTTGAAGCTTTTGTTAAGGTGAAGAATTGGCGTATTTGGACTCTAAGTTGTCTATCGCCATTAACAATATGTGGGTGTATGCCGCTGGTGACAGTTATAGAGTCCTTTGGAAGGAAATAATTATTAACGGTTAGGAGGTGGTTGACCATTAAATAATATGAAGACAACTTGCAGTCGCTTATACACAGCGTGAATAAGATAAAGAAGGTCCCGTGTTCTCTATTTCACACCTAGAGCGATAATGAGCGCATATGTGGGGTCACATGATGTTCAGCGGCCAGCTGTCTTGACTGTTTTTCTCAGTGTTGCGTTGTCATGCTTCAAGAACTTCCTATTGAAAATCGCTTTTTTTAATAGAACAAAGAGGGTTCATTGATAAAAGTTTTTCTTTGATGCAAACCATTTGTAACACTAAATGAAGGCTTGATTACAAAATATTCACTCAGACAATTGCTCACGCAAAAAGCGCTGTTCAGAAAATGCTTGCTAAATTTACGTCTACAGGTTCAGCCGATAGCATTAAACATAACTGTATACATACGGTTTGGTCACTGAAAAGTACTTAATGTCTTCAAGAGACTCTGATGAGACGACCAGCGGAAATCAACCAGACTTCCATCCTCCCAACTAAACATTGAACGGTCGATATGCCGAAACATGCTGAAGTGGGGTTACATGGGTGATCATATAGAATAAGGTAGATGTAAACATCGCAACCAATGGACTTCGAAGTTAATGACAAGGAAGCTTTGAAAGTTAATAAATCTCACCACATGAGTGGACATGCTTAATTGCGTATTGACGATGATAGTCGTGCTCACTTTCAACAGTTGCTATGATCTGTTTAATGTTCTGTATGTTCATATTCTTAATATTCTGGATATGGCGATATTGAATAATTTAGTTATCGTTATCAATTTAACTGACTTCGGGCATCACAGGGGGAACAACATCGAAGTGAGAAAAGTCGAGAGGGGAAACAGAAGAGTGATTCACAGATGTAAAAGATACAGAGAGACACAAAAGTAGAGGAAAGGTAAGGTGAGTACTGTGAATATGGACAAATAGGACAAACAGTGGGCTCATGGTAGTTTGAAGTCAGAAGTGAACTACTAGTTTATAGTTTTTTTTCCGTATGAGTATACGTTGCCCAGGGTAAGTCTATCGCACACCCCGTCCTCTAAATAATTCTTTTCATCAGAAGTTCAATATATCCTCACAAGTATTTCAAACCAATATCCCAATCCCCTATCTGGTTGTTAATGTCAACTGGAAACCTTCATTAAGAGTTTGTACTAATTCCACCAACAACAAGTTGGCTTAGTGAAAGTTAAAAAGTTGATTAGCAACACTCTAGTTACTGGATGGCAAGCAACTTCTAGCAAATTTTCTCTAACGCGACACCATGCATTAATGTAAGGTAAATGAGTTTAATGAATATTCAGACCGTGTAATTTTTAGTGAAGAGGGGGGGGGGATAATTATGAGACTTATAATTAAGAGAATTTTGAGGTGAAGTACGCTAAGTTGTGTTTAAGGGATTCAGTGAATTAATAAATCTATTATGACTCAAATTGAAATATAATCAAGGAGTCAATCAAAGATCAGACAGAGTAAACTAATTTAAACGCCCGATTTTTCCCCTAGAACATTAAATGATCGCATTGACTACGTGTTCATTGGTGTGCAACAGATGAACACCACGATTAGCAGTACCACTTAAAGTGGTCAGTATGTTGGAAGTAAAGTGCACCTTTATCCATCTAGAGGTTCTGGAACACTCCACTTTAAATTAATTTAGAGATATTGAATGTGGTAAATGCTATCCATCTGAGCTATCGTTTCCAATAACACCTCACGAACCCAAATCAACAAATATTTTGACATCCAAGTTTTAATGGAAAGATGTGTAAATTTTGAAAGAGAGATGGAGGGTAGATAAATGGCCTTGGGGTATGATTTGTGATGTAATGTGAAAAGATGAAATTATGACATGCTTTAAGAAGATAAATACTAGAGAATAGTGCCGAGGGCTAGCGCTTGTCATGCGGAATGTTTTTGAAGGTTTCCCAGGGTCTACCAGATCAATCAAAATCTGAAGAATTGAAACATAAAGACTCATTAAAACTGAGCTCTCTCCTTTACTTTTCATTGTTATATCTATCATGGGTTTCCTTTACAGTTCCAAAATGTGCATTTTTCTACGTTCAACTCTCGCATTCAAGTTGCGGAGCCATGGTTCTTCAATCACCAATGTGTAAAAGTAAGGTTTCTTCAGTTCAAGACTCCGTCATTTTCCCATAATATTCGTATTGATCTTTCAATGATTACATAGGCATTACTCTCTGAGGCTGATGCTTTAGTCACTGCTGGAACAGTATAAGCCTATCCTTTTTCTAAACCTTCGCTTATTATATCTTTGCAGGATAAGATTCAACATCTTTTTCGATATACTATACTATACTTATATATATATATATATATATATATATATCATTAAGAATGAGTTACTACTCCATTTTTAAGGGCAAAAAGTTTTCAGTAAATATTTTCCTTTATTCAATGATTTAATGTTATTTTAATTAATTTCAATATTTTTCAATAATTTCAAAAAACACTTATGTATTTAATCTCAGTTTCGAAAAGTGGTAAATTCTTTGAATGGCAGAAACAGATTAATACCGCACAGTTTTGTAAATTTTATATCTATAAAATATTTACCATCATTCACCTAGTGTTTAAGCCAATTCCTCCAATTGAATATTGTCTTTTTCTTGAATTAAACTGCAATACATTTGATATTTGTTATAATCAACAAAATTGAAACTTGTTCTTTATTGAAATTAGAGACTATAATTATTCAATTTACATAGGAGAAATTATTAGAATGAATTATCAATAATAGTATGAACCATATGCTTACCTCCACGTGGTTCACCCTGGGCAACGTATACTCATACGGCAAAAAAGTTTATTTACCAACAGTTGACTTCTGACTTCAAACTACCATGACCCCATTGTGCGTCATATTCCACAACTTTCGCAGTACTCACCTTACCTTTTCTCAGCCTTTTTATCTGCCTGTCTCTTTTGCACCTGGCAATCACTCTTCTGTTCCCCAACCCTCGACTTTTTGGCACTTTGATGTTCCTCCTTCCCTCTGTGGAGCCCGAAGTCAGCTAAAGGGTTAATGATAACTATCAAAACGCCTGCCATTTGATATGAATAAATAAATTATCAGTAATCAAAAGCCAGTACTTAACCTTCCTTCATGAAGTAGAATCGAATCAATTGATCAAAATCGAAGGAGCTCAAACTCAGAAAATACGTTACTTATAGTTATTTGAAAGTATAATTTTCATTTATTTATGGGCCACAATCTACTCTCGATACGAAAAGTGTTTATCTTATTAATTGATTTTGGGCTTAGGGGTTACATTTACACAGTCCAAAGTCTTTAGAGTTTAAACTTTGATGAAATGTCGCCTTGGCTATAAAGGCGAGCATTTGTCCTGTTTCATAAATTTAATTGCGTAATAAATTGGAATTTACACACAACTTGGTAATTTACTACCTTGAAAACACCACCCCCATTCATTTTTGGTTTCATAAAACGGTACAAAGAACACAAAAAAACAACTTAAATTTCAAGATCATATTTTTATTATTTTATGCAACTTAAGTAATGTAGATTGAGAGGGCAAAATTCACTGAAAAATAATTATTTTCTGAATATAACGACAGACATTTGGTAAGTTTTGAGTAAAGTCCAGTGGCCCATGTGGGAGTTATTATTTGATGAAGGCAGCAAGAACCAGCATAGCGGAGATCTGAATTCCTACTGTAGTACCAACAATAGCCATCAGAGGACTCCATGACACACTTGCTTTGTCGGTGAATAGTAGAACAGCGGCCACAGCAAAGATTGAGGCAACGATCGATACTACAGCAGCGATAATATTAACCCACGATGGTGCATGAGCAAACGTCATGACTAGAAGGATAATCAGAACAATAAACATGAGTAGGATCGCAATGACAATAAGGACTCCTACGGCCAGGTAATTTTCACCCATGTTACCAGCCAACTTTGAGCATACATCGAAGATATTTCCACCACAGGGCCATTTGGGGATGGCAAGAGAAAGAATGAGGAAGATAGTTGAAACGCCAACTGCGACGATGCTGATGGCTGGATGCATTGTGAATAACTGGTTTATGTATGGGAGGGAAAACTGTAGAAGTTCGGAAAATTCAGCAGTTTCCGTGCTCTATTCTGTATGGTTGTCAAAGGCAACGGTTGCTCGAGAGATTACTTGAACTATTGTCGTTTATTTTGGTCTCAAATCTTTTGTTTAACTGTAGGAACAATAAATTTAAAACAAAATAAAGCTAGTTTTTGACATTATTTGACATATAATGAGATATTTCAAGTCTTTACGGAGGTAAAATGTTAAATCCTTGAGACCTGATACGTTGTGAAGTTATCACTTTAAAAGATTGTTTATTTAATTCTTCTCAAAGTTGTAAATCATTCGAATCAAACTTTTGTTTAATCAGGTTTAAATTGATTTTATCATCTAATGGAAAATTTTGCTCATTTTATGACCTTGGTTTTAGTTTTAAGAGCTTCTCACTTATTCAATGTGAAGACAAGCAGTCCCTACTTACCTAGGAATATTGAAGCAATTATAATCAAATGCTCCTATTTCATATGATTGCGGCAGATGATTAGTTCCCCTTGAGCCTTTATCAGGTCGATCAAAAGAATGCAAACATTTATTTATTTCAAATAGCAGGCGTTATGATAGGTATCATTAGCCCTTTAGTTGACTTCGGGCTTCACAGAAAGGAAGATGAACATCCAAGTGGTAAAAAGTCGAGAGGGGGACAGAATAATGATTCACAGACGTAAAAGAGACAGACAGACACAAAGATAGAAAAAAGGTGAGGTGAATATTGTGGAATTATTCGAATATGAAATGTAATGGGGTCATGGAAGTTTGTAGTCAGAAGTCAACTGCCGATTAATAGACTTTTTGCCGTATGAGTATACGTTGCCCAGGGTGCACCACGTGGAGGTAAGTCTATCGCACACCTCGGAATGCAAACGTAACATGAGTAAAATGTAGCTAGACACCTGGGAAGACAATTGCTTCTATGATAGTTTGGCTTCTGAGCCAACTTTATGAAGGGAAAGGGGTTTACTACAATGTTCCAACGACTCCAAAGATTTCCCCTAACGATTCTCGGCAGATGATCAACGACAATGTCGAAAGAGATGAATAGTGAAGGAAAATGAAGGTGGGGGGGGGGGGGGGGGAAAGAGAGAAAGAGTGGGAGATCGAAATCGTGAACATAGGGCTCAAGAACAACGGATGAAATCTGGCCTCATTAAGGGGCTTATGGGTGTTAGCCCTCCAAAAGGAAGCATATTGCGTGCATGTGATTGGTGCTGTCATTCGGAATAAAGAAATAACAGACCATTAACTGACATATTTTTATGAGAAAAATGTAGAAAATGATTCCATATTAAAATTCGTTTAGCTCGATGCCATCGGATATGGCGCTGTACATTCGACTCAGAAACGCTCAACTCATTCTTTGCTTGATTTTCAACTGTAATTCGATATTTCCTCTTCAACTTGAACAACTATGATGATCAGTATTTCAAGTCAATGCTTCTCACCCAAAAATTCAAAAAAATACTTTCATATGTTCAAGTTGAAGAGTATTGGTGGAGGTTTTGTGAAAATGGATGTTAAATAGTTTAGTAATTTAAATTTATTTCATTCAACGATTATATATATACATATACATAAAGGAATGTAGAAAACTCTATGAGCTACTGAGAGACAAAACAAACAGTTGTCCTACAATGGATTCCTAGTCACTGTGGCATTAAAGGCAATGAGCTTGCTGACACATTTACTAAGAAAGGGACAACGATTTTGCAATGCATGGACCGGCCCATGTCTTTCCACACAATGAAGGCCTTAATCAGGAAAGAATTCCAGACCTCAAGGTGCAACGAACTTAAAGCTCGAACAAAGGAGAAACAGTGGACAGTGGCAATGTCTGACATACCCGACTGGCAAAGAATCGAAGCCGTTGCTGAGTTTAGACTACGTACCGGACACGATTGCTTGGCAAAACACCTTAACAGATTGAGAGTATACACTCAACCCACATGCCCTCTATGTAACCTACAGGAGGAAATGGAGAAGACCCACCTGATTCGGTGTCCAGCTCTAAAGGCAACGACGGAACGCCAGAGATACTGGGAAGCAAGAAGACAGCTAATGAATTGCTATTAATGAACTGCTATAAATGTACCCCCCCCCCACCCTTGGAGGAAGCTGAAGTCAAAGTTTAAGGGCTAATGATAAATATCATAAAGCCTGCCATTTGAAATAAATACGTTCTAAATGACAACGCCCAAAGTACTCACCTTATCTTTTTATATATCATTGTGTCTATCACGTTTACATCTGCGAATAACTCTTCTGTTCCCTCTTCCCCCCCCCCCCTACTTCGGCNCTCCCCCCCCCCCCCTACTTCGGCTATTGTGACTTTAATGTTCCTCCCCTCTGCGAAGTCCAAAGTCAACTAAATGGCTCATTATAATTATCATTAAGCCTGCCATTTGATAAAAATAAATTTTTTGAGCTGGTTGCGTATGCGTACTTTTAAATGATTTATTTGTCATTCAGAGAATAATTAAAATCATAGTCAGGATTAAGGATATCTTAGGACTTGGGTTACTTTTTTTCATATTTCGAAAGCAAACTGTGGGACACGTTATCGCGTTGTGCGTCACCGTATGCCTGCATGTCTGCTCGCCAGGATTGGGAATGTGGGACACGTTATCGCTGTGTGCACCATCGTATGTCTGCATGTCTGCTCGCCAGGATTGGGAGGTTCGTACAAACAGTGACCAATCATCGACCTCTGTTTAACCTACTCCCCCATCCTGATCATGAGTAGCTAGCTATCTGTTTGTTTAACCTGATCCGCCATCCTGATCATGATTAACTCCCTGCGTGTACACCTTCCCCCGTACTGAGTAAGCGTGCTCCGTGCTGCACTTCTGTTTCCTTTATAGCTGGGCTATAGCTTGGCTAGTTCTGGGAGTCTAGCTAGATGTTGGAGAGTTTGCCATAGAAATTTCTGAGTCAGTCAGGCTTTAATAAAGTAGCAATCCGCTACAAAACTGAAACTGACGAGCACTTTCAGATTTATCAAGTTGCTCATACCTGATCATGCCTATAACTCTGTTACTTAAAAATTATCTCATAATTATTTAAAAACAATTATCTATTAAGTTAGCTTTGTATGATGTTTGGTAATAAAATGAATATGAGGTTCAAATGATGAGATATAATTGAAATTTTATTAATAATTATTTCCTTTGAAATGAAGAGATTCTGTGTGGTATTACCGCTTGAAGTAGGTTCAAATTGATTTCCGTTTAGAAATTTTATGCTAAAGATACGACTTGGTGTGCCAGATTACTGGGTTAGGTCGGGTAGTGTCTGCCCCGATATTCTCTCAGAAGCCTAAATTTAACATCTGTTGATATTTCATGTTGAAATTAATTGTCTATTCATTACGATTTTTAACCATGAAGGAGCCTTCATATTTTACTTATAGGGGCCGTTTGGTTTACTTTACTCCCAAAGGTGCTCGTTAACATTCGGAGAGATTATAATGTAAGAAACTACTATACACTTGATTACAATGATAAGAGGAAAATTGTCATATATTTTGCATATAAGCAACATAATGGCTACCTTTCATTGTTCTGATCATTTATAAGATTATTCAATTATTGTAAATTAAAGCGACTGTTATATGGACTGTAGAGAGCCATAAAACATTTGTGAAAGACAAGCTTAAGCCATTCACATATATTCTTGGGGACGGATTCTCCAAGAAATATGAAATTTAATCAGTTAGTACAATTTATAGTAAGTTTAGTTCGTCAAACAGATAAACCATACATAAGATATTCATTTTGAGACATTGTTTACTTGTAGGATTCCAGTATAAGACCAACTCGAATGTATTCTGTCCAAAAAGTAATTAGGACACAATTTTAACAGCTTGGGGGGGGGGGGGGGTTTGGAAATCGTAATGAATTAGAAATAGTAGGTTCCTATTTCAAAGAAATTTCCAATCTGAAAATACCACCCCATTGATGACAATAACGTAGCATAACTGTACATTTATCAGGCTGTGATTTCATAAATTCTCAAGTCAAATAAAATGACCAACGAACCGTTTTCGAAATATATTTGGCTGTTCTTTGGCATTTGTTCTTGCTTATGTGCGCCAAACTGAGAAATAACTAACCAAAGGGAGCATAAAATCAAAAATATTAGTAACTTTGTAAGAAATACGGCCAAATGAGAGTGTGTGATTGACATAAAATAACCATATATAATTAGTAGCGCACATTCAAGGATTGGAAACTTAAAGCAAATTTGAAATAGGTAAATTTAATAACGCAATATCGTCATTCATCTAACTGATTAGCCCTTGTTTAATAAAATCATTTATTTGATATATAAAGGATATAAAGAAATATATATATGTATATAGTGTATATACTCGATAATAATGATAGCAATTTCGATTTTAAATTGTCATTAAAATCTACGTATAGTGGTTACTAAAGCCCTACGAAAAAATAAATATAGGTAGAATTATAATGGTTTATTTTTAATTATTCTGATGATTCTACAATGGGAACCATGGGAATCTAAGCGTAGTCGTGTACACAAAGTTTTCTATACCATTTCCGCAAACCCATTTCATCAGGTCTACTTAAGCATACAGTTTGAAAAGTAATAACACAATAATTTATTAATGAGCTTAAAAGAACTTTGAGATTATATAAATAGTTTGGTAAGTAATATTTCATTAAAATAGTAAAAGGATGCATACATACTATTTAATAATAGGCCAAATGAAAATTTAAAATATTTTGTCAAGAAGAATAAAAAACGAATAGAGTACAAGAGATATTTATTTTTCTCTATCACACTGTTTTACTAAGTGTTACGAGAATATAAAAATTTTTGGTAAAGTAATGAATAACAATTTCATTGTAGTGGAAAAAATTTGTCACCTTATCTTATTCGAAAAAATGAAAATAATTATAATATGATGTAGTTATTGAAAATATTACAAAATAACGTGGAACTAAATAGCGTTTTAATTTATTAGTTTAAAAAAGAATATTTTAATTTAGTCAAGGCTAGTATAGGGTTAGCGCGTGATCTTGAGCTTATTTTATTAGCATTGCTGCTTATTCGCAGAAGTATAATCTTTTCAATTCTAGCTGTTCTCTTATATATTTATACCTTTGAATTTATAGTGATTTACATTTTTGTGTTTAACTGTGCAATATTTCTTTAGCAACTATGTGTTTACTGTATGTCATCGGAGTTATTTTGCTGCTCTTCATAATCCCTAAAACGCGCCCTCACGTTCGCTACTTCGTCGGTTACTTCTCTTTTGCCTTTATTGTCTTGACAGGGGCTATTGTGTACTCAGTAATTTTCTTTATACGGGATGGTCCACGTTATGAAAATAGTTGGTAAGTTTATACCTCAATTCTCATTTATTCTATTTTAGTACTTTCATCAAAGTCTACAAACTAGCTCGCCTTAGCATGGGACTTCAACCTCGTATTTACGGTCTGGAAACCTACGATAAAGACAGGCAGTGTGTTTATGTCTGTAACCACCAGAGCTTTGTTGATGTCTTGAGTAAGTTATTCATTGGCATCTATTCTGTATTTTAATTTTATAGTTTTCTTGACATTATGCTTGCTATTTTAGGTCTTTGTGATGTTTGGAAATATCCTTCAACTGTAATTGCAAAGAACTCGCTGAAGTATTTCGGATCATTGGGAGCAATTTTGTATTTTACTAAGGTCATTCTGATTCATCGTGGGGATCATGCCAAAGCTCTTAGTGAAATGCAACGAACTGCTGAAATAATAAAGAATGATAAGGTGAGAATGCGGTCTTGACATTTTTGCGTTCATTATGGTTAGTTTTTAATAATTTTTTTTCTTTAGGTTAATCTCTTCATGTTTCCTGAGGGAACACGTAATCATAACGGAGAAATGCTACCTTTCAAAAAGGGTGCCTTCCACCTAGCAATTCAAACTCAACTTCCTATTCAACCAGTTGTTATCTCCTGCTACAACTCATTCCTCAATCACAAGAATTTCTCTCTTGATCCAGGTAAGCATGTGATCACAGCTATTTGTACTTCGGATTGTCAACTCTCGTGCAAATTCATATTTTTTGTCCAATTGCTTAATGTGAGTGCCGTTTCCTACCTTTTTTTCTATTATTTAAGATATTAACAGAATAATGAGATGAGTGGCATGACATGCTTTGTTATTTACTCTCATATTTTTCGTTTGTACTGGAATCTTGGTTTTTTCAATGTAAAATTATTAATTCTTTACCAAGTAGCCGTGATAAAATTATCCATCACGGGTATGTTCTCTAAAATTAAGGCATTTTATTCCTTGAAAATTTAAGTTCTTCATTCCTTGAACTTAAGAACTGAATTTATTTAATAAAAAGCCAAAGTGAATTAGGGGTATCTTAAGCCAATAATTAGTGATTAGTCTTTATCATTGTAATTTCAATTGATTGAGCCCTTTTGAAGCCGAGTCAAAGGCCTTCAAGTAGCAGATAGTACTCAATTTGCTTCGTTTGTGCGGCATCTGAGGTGTGTATTTGTGTTTCTTATTAATCTTTCCCATTTCCGTTAAATCCTCCTTATCGCTATTTTATGCGCATAAGACATTTGTGTGAACCCGAGAATCAATCCGTACCAACTTGTTCTTTGTTTCAACTTGAAGGTGTTTGGAGGTGTTATGTCGAAGGTAGTACCCAACTATGTAGTTCGGCAAGAGAGAAATCGAATTGGATGTCGTTTCTTTTCAGGAAAACTTCTCTGAGTAAATATATTTTACTATAAGTTCTAATGGATCCTGTCGCTAATGAAATCATACTTTGCTTTTGTTTTAACTGCCTCTCGATTGACTCATGAGGAAGTATGACCATTAATTGTTTTTAATTTAAAAAAAGTTGTTGGTTTGGGAAATTCCATCCCAGAAAACTTCCTCTTGATGCAAAGCTTTACTTCATCTTTTTTGTGAAATGTTTTTTTCCTTTTAATTATGCGTTTCCTAGTCTGTTAAATTTTAAAATTAATCTGTGGCAGATATAGTTTTTCATCTACCATTTATTCAGACATCACCTCATCTGAAAACGGCCCTGAACTTTGTGGTTAATGTTCTTGTTTCTTGCGATAATTATGGCTCTATTCTTGAGCCTCCTATTATTAAGCGTCATATGGAAACCTTCCGTCTGAATTTTTTTAAATAACTTTTTATTGAGTGCTAATAAATATCCTCTCTTTAATCATATAGTTAGCGTTTGCTACAATTTTAAACAACTCAGTAATATTTTACATATTCTTCGTCATCATTGCCGTCAGGGTTCTCTCTTTTCAGTCTGTCTTTGGTTTACCTAAGTGCACTTCCACCAAGCCAGACTTCTCTAGGTCGATGAACATAGATAAAGAAGATGATAAATGGCACTAGTCAAGTCTGAGGTTAGATTGCAACTGGAAAATTTTCTGGTTAAGTATTAGACTGAAAAGTCGTATCTCTCTTTTGACGCTTTGTCTCGTGTGAAAGTTCGCTTGAAGATCACGCTCAAATCTTCCGTTTTATTACTTAATTTGTGGTTTTAATCTGTTGTCATACACATTCCAGTGTTTCACGTGAACCTGCCAAAGATAGGGCTTTTCCGTTGGCTATAGTTTGTTTACCTAGATGCTGAATGTGTGACTTTCTTTGTTCTATATTCATCTGCATTCCATCACAGGTCCATGGTGCTGATTGGGTTGTGCGAGTAAAGTGCTTGTTGAAAACTATGTTGACTTAAAGCTCACAACTGTGACTGCTTTACTCCTGGTTCAATGTAAGTCGAAATGGAAATTGAATGAGTCTGTTTTGTTGGATCTGGTTAGCAAACAATTAGCAATGTATTTTAGGGGAAATGGAATCAATGTCTATCAGTTCTCATTAATACGCTAAGAACTTGGAATTAAGTGGTTGTTTTCATACAGTCAGGCACATTTAGTGGGGTCTCAATTTTATATTCATATCTGGTTTTTTTCTTCCATCTATGATGTCTAACTGGCTCTAGGTTATACGAAATGTTTTGTAATACCATTCATCTGTCTAAATGAAGCACCTGTGGCCTGTCACTCAATATCGTCCCACGAATGACTGTTAAGAGCACTCCACTTCTGCTCTCCCCCCCCCCACCCTCCCCAACATTTGTGCGTTAAATGCTTTGTGTTATTCATTGATTTCCCCATTTATTTATCCATTGCATTACCTTCTGACCGAAACTGGCGTAAAATTACTACCACCAAAGTGTTGAGATCAACGTGATCCCTTTGCTGTCGATGTTTTCACCTTTTGGTTTGTTTATATTTTTTTTTCTACGCGGAGCAAACAGCTCGAACCTCCTGTTTATGCGTGTATGTGTTGGTCGTCCTTTTAAGCGCAATAAGTACGGGGCCTTTCGCATGACTGGAGGTTTGGGAGAGATTTATTATGTGCCAAAATGCTGATGTTGAGGTGGCTTTGGATTATGAATTCAATTATGTTATGTTTTTTTTCTTCAGTGTTGTCAAACGTTTTCCAATGTGTTTTGAACTGCCACATTACGTCAAATTAAATAGTGAACTCAAGTGCGCACCTGAGGTTACGTAGTAGTGTTAGCTAAACAGTTTAAGGTCTACTGCCAAATTAACTCGCCTCTTATATACGGTCCTTTGGTTGACTCTTGAAAAGTTGAATATCTTCATTTGCTTTACTCAATTTGCATTTTATGGTTATATATATAAGGTACACCTTGATGTGGTTCACATGATCCTTGGGGTAGATTTTCGGGCTTCTGTTATTAATATCAGATAACTTAGTGAAGGCATCAATTTCACAAGGTTTTGTTTATGTGACTTTTATTGGCAAATACTCTCCCAATGTCTACATTTAATTCCTTCCATTGCATTATACACCTTTGCTAGCTTCAATGGACGCCAGTTATCCGTTAAAATTCCACGGCAAGTACACTTTCAAGTCGCCATCCCATAAGTATATCCGCAGAGTACACAGATTAATGATTTTGAAAATAACCTGACTACGCTATTGGGGGGGGGGAGGTATATTCAATTGCTTTCCCATCCATTTTGGGGTAGATTGTGGTTGGCAGTTCAGCGTCATGGGGTTGTTAGATGTTTAGCCATCCCAGAATCTGTGGTTAGTTGCTTTATAATGTGAAAATAATCGCTTGTAGTAGTAAGTGCTAATCGAACACCGCCACTAGTTCATCTTCTCTTGTCCATAACTTTTTTTAAATCTGTTCTACCCTTTCAGTTCCCTATGGGATCTATCTTCTGCCTCCAATTGAAACAAAAGGAATGGATGCGTCTCATGTGGACGAATTGATTGAAAAGACTCATAGCGCTATGCGAGAGGTCTTTGCTCTCACCGCAAAGGCTTCTCGCGAAGATGTTGGCAAGGATCTACGTGTCAAGGCACAGTGAAGCGTGTCTGACTTTGGGTTGTAATTATTACTTATTTACTTGGGTCATATGCGATGCAAACGCAATTTTGCCATGATGAATACAACATTTGATTAAAATTTAACATCTCAATTGGTTTTGTTGTTTTCATTTGGTGCTATGGATTGAAATTGGTGAACATTTAATTTTAATACTGGATTAATTTGGTCATATGGGGGGAGGTTATTTTGAGGACAGTTGAATGTGCATACTAAATTTACATTTTCTGGTAGAGCAACTCTCCTTAATTGAATCTAAATAATGAAAATACGTGAGATATGTGGAGAGAACTTTATTCGTTGAATAAAATATGGCTGTGTCGTTGCGCTGCATGCGACATTAAGCTGGTAGTTTGGGCTGGCCCATTCCAGTATTGTTGATTACTAGAAAAAAAAGTTGCCGGAGTTAGAAGGGTGGAAAAGCGGCTGAATAGTCAAGGCCTGCCCATTCAACTGCAGGACTTAAGTTTGGAGGTATATTTTAGTAGATAACCAACCTTGATTGAGGTAGATCAGTGAGCTAACTTTGGAAAGAATAAAATGCATCCAGTAAGGAATTATTGACGATTATTAGCGATTTTTATTGAAAGGGTCGGAGGCGTGTGGAATAGAGATCTTCAATTGATTAATTGATTTATTATTACATTTTTCTAATCTTCCCATTATTCATACTCAAAACGGGGCGGGGGGTGCATTACTTAGAAAAGGACTATAAAATCAAAGGTATTAGTGTGCAAGACCTTCGGTAAAATGGAAATCAGGACGGATTAATCGATCACTGTGGTAGCTAACTATGAAGCCTTGCATTACAGTAGGTGAACCAACATGAAGCACTTTGCCTAGAACTGGACACT
>UZAE01012083.1:39806-67096 GCA_900617975.1 Rodentolepis nana
TAACATATTCCTTTGTCAGACGTTGCCTCGAACCAACAAGAAAACTCACAAAGTAAATAAATTATTATTGATCGTCATTTTGCAAACTTGTTCAATGAGTTAAACAATGCCACTTCTCTTTCATCATTAGAAAAGTTTAAATGATTTCGGAAGTAAATCCCATTACTAACCCAATCCATATCAAATGCAAAATGTGTTGCGTCCCGTGCAGCTGACGCAACTGAGTTGAAAAGCTTTGACTGCAGATGGGAGGAAAGGACTTCAGCCATCGGCCTCTAAATTCTCACGCCTTTGCACGCCTTAATTTGTGATGCTTTTAATCGGTTACTTATCAAGGATCTACTGAACCTCTTTTCATGCTTCCTTAGGTTCTTTTTTTGACAAGTCGAATTCCAATCCCTAAATTATGCCGCGTTTACCCATTGCTAGCCCTTCTCAAATACACTAATTTCCCCTTCCATCTCTCCTCCCTATTTTTACTACGTTTGCGAATATACTCGAGATACAAGCAGACATCTGACCTTTGGATTTTGAAAAAGAGTGTTTTATCCGATTTGTAAGAGAAGAATGTTCAAAACCACTTTATTGCCAGAACAGAAATACTAATATTATAGGCTGTTTACTCCATATTGTTTGATGCTATATGGATAGAGGTGTAAAATGACAATAGAGGATATCATACTCCATAACTACTTGGGTTGTTCAATAGTAAGAATGCACTACTAACGATATACTGGTTAGTCATTGTATATGCAGGGGTGATAATCTGTTCTGCTAACCTATAACATCCTCCAGATTTATTATTCAGTGGGATGGAAAAAGACAGTCTTATTGATGACAGGTGTTAAATCGAATAGTTGAAAAAATTAAAATATGGAGTGATCGCCGATGTCACAGAGCATCGTGATTTTTTTTGTTATAGCGCAATTAGAAACTCAGTAAAGGTTGACCTAGGAGTGAGATATCAATTTAATTAGTTTGAAGTCTACGCTAATTTCAGTACCCTCAGCTATGTCTATTGGATGGATTGATTGAAGTCCCAGGGTCTCTCTTTGAGTTGATTGGAGTGACCGAACAATCGATCGAAAAATTGATGAACTATGCAAGTGAGAATAAATCAAAGATTCGAGTGTATGGATTAGATCTAGGTAATTCTAAATTATTCGATTACGCTACCTGCAAAGTATCGCTGACTATTACGAGAGTGCAATAAGTTATGTTAGATAAATTTTCCTCAATAAAACGTTTTGAATGCGATAGTCGGATTGAAAATGTATTTTGCAATTTATAATTCAATGATCTTCGAACAACAGTATTGAGACATAAATAACCAAGCTCTTGAACCTACTATTGCATTTCTTACTTTGGAGTTCGTAAATCATTTACCTATTAAATGAAATAAAGAATTAAGAATCATGGTGATTTCGTCTGTGGTCAACAGTAGTGAGTCGCACTGTAGGCCACAACGCACACTGCTACTGATAAAGCGAAAGTAGGTTGTGCTAGTATTCCCGTCATATACCAAATAAAAAGCACTTGCCTCTATGCGCACAGCTTGACAGAACAGGAACGAACTGGAAGCTTTGGCGTAAAAAAAACTCAACCACGCTTCCACTCGTATCCAAACCGTTGAACCTCACTACCTCCCAAGCTAATATAAAGGACATTTACTGAATTAAAGCCAAGCTTTCTAGGGTGTCTTTATTAAGAGGGAAAGGTAGCAGAGGCTAAAGATTAGCATTTTATAATGAAAATACAAAGAAGGCCATTAAATGTGATTCAACCACAAAGCTCTTTAAAATCCTGCTCATTTGCCCCTTCAGCTGCATATGAAATAAAAGGAAACATGTGAGCTGAAACATTTTTTACGACCAGGAATGGAAAATAAAGAAATTGCCTAGCATTCACAGTTGTTTACTTCAATCAACGCACTGATTAATTGCTTTTAAGATGGTTGTCAATAACACTTGGTTTAGTGGATTCGAAAGTATTCCGAGTAATGGATAGGTTGAACAGTGCTGATTTGGGGAAGAATGGTTGGAAAAAGGATCGATTTGGTGTAAAATTGCTTCATCTCCCCTTTTCCATAACCAGCATATCAGGACGAGAAAAATTTGGATCACAATTTAGCCGAATCATACTGTTGAAACATGTTTTTTCCGTTCGTGGTCAATCTACAGTCTCAATCACACTGGGCATTGGTTTTATTCAAAAACCGTTTGGTTAAAATTGCAATGCGCTTCAGATGAGCTCCGATGATATAATTGAGCGATAGACTTACCTTCGCGTGATGCATCCTGGACAACGTAGACTCATGAACCCAAATGTCTATAAACCCGCAGTTGCCTTCTCACATCAATCTACAATGACCCCATTGTGTGTCACATTCGACCACTTCGCCAGTACCAATCTCACCTTATCTTTTTCTCTACCTTTGTGTCCGTCTGTCTATTTTGCATTTGAGAATCACTTTACTGTTCCCCCTCTCGACTGTTTATTTCTTTGATGTTCCTCCGTAGTCAACTAAAGGGCTAATGGTAACTATTATATATCATGCCACTTGATATACTTAAAAACCTGTATTTTCATTGCCTTAATTAAGTTCGCTTTAAACGTTGATCACAGACAGTAACCGACTACAGGGTGAAAACATCTTGACACTTTTACCTAAAGTATCACCCAGCTCGGCTGAACTTGAGACAGACTCAGACCAGGCTCCTAAACACAAATCCCCAAGTTCAAGTTTAAAGGATCGATATAAAATAGCATACCTCCAGGGATTGCCAATGTGGATCACATTCACCAGTTCCGAAAGGACTTCCAAGATGAAAAGAAAACGGATGCTCCTGATTCCATTAAGCTCTCGAATGGAATAGTATCTCACAAATGTCTGCATCTATGACCGTCCTAATCCCTTATTTACCCGTATTTGAAAAATTCGTTAATTTTGACTTCACACATGATATTCAAAATGTCAAGAAAGCGTCTATTTATAACATAGGCGAACTCTCTGACACTGAATTGTCTCTAGTATATGAAAGCGTCAAAGGCCATGCAAATCTATCTACTGAGCAAAATTTGTGAAATCTGTCTTTCACCTCAGTCCTGACCAAATTTTTCCACTCAACTCGTAAAAGGAGTTACCGAAAAAGTATGGTAATAGAAAAATATTTAAGCTTTATTTGTGGAAATCACTGAAATAAATTGGCGGTCTAATAACTTTGATAAAGGATAAAAAAGTTTCTGATAGTAATTTCATGGTGTCATAAAGTCTTGGTCCTCCTGATGTCTGAATTCGGGTTGAACAATACTTTTTTAAATGGGTATATTATAATCTGAAGTGAGGTGTGCGATAGATCTACGTTCACGTGGTGCACACGGCAGTTGACTTCTCACTTCAAACCGCCATGGCCCCACGGTATGTCATATTCCACTACTTTCACAGTATTCACCTCACCTTTTTCTACCTTCGTCTTTGAGACACTCTTCTGTCCCCCCCCCCCTATCGACTTTTTTCACTTTGATGTTCCTTCCCTTCGGTGAAGCCTGAAGTCAACTAAAGGGCTAATGATAACCATCAAGACGACTGCCATTTGATATAAATAAATATTCTACTTTAGCATTCCTTTTTGTTATAAAACAGTTCGATTTGAAGGATAAAAAGGGTCCCAATTTTGTTTGGATTTGTTTGCTCAACTTATATCGCCTTAGTTATCACGCGTTATTTCTGTTGAATGGCTTCCCTATCGATCTTCTTTCTCATCAATGCAAGCCCGACTGTATTGATTAACCAGCAACCTGATTTAGACGGAAATGCACAAAACGTTGGAAGGAAATCAATCATTGATTAAAACGGAACACAATCAGCGTCCAATTCCTTACAGGAAGGTCGCTTTCGACCACTATGTTTCATGTTCACTGTTCATATCTTGAAAAATATTTCGTGGAAATTGCGTCTATCAATTTTAATGGTTTTATCTATTTAATATGCCTTAATAAAGACCAATTTACAACGCGCCTCCTCCTTAGCATATAATCAGCTACGAACTCTAAGAATTATCGCTTTATCAGTGTCCAACATTCGAAATTCAAGGCTTCCGGCTATGGAATTCACAATGACGTTTCATCAAGGCTCTCTTGTCAATTTGAATTTAAAGCAATCATGATTCCAAGTAAAGCTGCACTAAGAAATCCCTCATAGATGTAACGATCTTTCTAAAGTTAAAAGACAACAAGAGACATAGTGGGAATAAGGGGAGTTAGAATGGGCGAAAGTGGTTTGAAAATTCGAAAATGTGAGCGAAGAGAAGTATAGGGATTAGGAAGATGAGTTGGTAGGAGAGGAGTCATATGTGCTGAGTAAGGACCACCCAGATTGTGAGAATCGGACAAAATGAGGTCCAATCAAGTCGATTGACGGATTTTACATTCCTTGTTCCTTGATTAGCTTCTGCAAATTAGGGCAGTCAGCAAGCACACGCTACATGAATCGGGAGAATGCGCAAGCACATTACAATTAAAATGTGCCCTTTATTGAAAAAAATAATAACTTCCTTCAATAATCAAGGACCAATGATTTCATTTCAAGTTTAATTGATCAATTAAATGACAAGTAAACCGGTTAAATATTAAGTGCAAGTAGTTAATAAATAAGCTCGAACACGGAAGATGCGTACTGCTTGTCTGTGTACTTAAGTTCGCACGTACGCATGTATGTATTTATGTATGTATGTATGAAGAGGGTCTATATGGAGAATGCAACAAAATAGGAGAATGTCTTGGATGGCAATAGAGAGTGAATAATCGTTCACACAACATTAAGCAGTTACATGAATAAAGAGATGTATATGAAAATGGATCGGGTATAAGGTAAATGTAGGGTCGGAAACTACGACAGACAGGCGTCCAGGTGAATCTCTAGAGCATGTCTATCCGGGAACCACACCTGGCATTTTGGGCACAGAGGACGCTCCTAAAATGTGCAAAAAAAATATGATAATTAAGTAATAAAACCCAGAGGGACATAACTCTCAAGCTTATTTAGAACAGCTGCCTAAAGTTCAAATGGGAGGGGTGGGAGTATTGTAGAAGGCACGATTTACATAAACAGGTCAATGTGAAGGGACATTAAGTCTTAAAAAAACCTATACAAAAGTTAGAAACGGGCGAAGAGAGACCATCTTCCTTACAAAGAACACGAATACATTTGCTGATCTAGCTAATGGACACATTAGCCATTGAATACACTAATTATAAAATGCACTCGATAATATTCAAATTAGAAGTTTGAAAGAGGCAGAATATGTGGAATTTTGGTTACATCCTTGATCTTAACATTTAGAACTTCTAATGTTTCCAAGTAGTCATTGGTGATTGATAATCACCATTAATGTGCAAGACACAGAAGATGGCGAATATCAATAATTTTACTATCTCCAATGGACACAAAAAGGAAAAAATGAGTTAGAAGCGAAGAGAGGCTCAGAAATAAGAATAGAATACAAAATAGATCAGGCATATATAACATTAAAGCGTTCATCAAAGCCATGAACTATGCCGTAAGTTCAAGCTTTGAGGGGGTTAATGGCTATTCGGCATTCCTTGAGTCAAGTGATGCGCTCTCATTATTACCCTATTAACCCCCGTTAGTCCGCTCTAGGGGAGGCAATCCACCCCCCCCCTCCCCCAACCCCACTCCCAAAATGTATGGAAGGGAGACACACTGTTAAAACGCATTAACAAGGCCCATTACACTAAAAAAACGTAAACAAAACTGTCCCACCTACTGACGAATTTAAATGCGAGAAGTAGCCATATTGAATATGTGTTATAAGCGAACCATTGGAGTGACTCCTGTGCAGATATAACTTTAGATTATTGAATAGGACATTTATTGACTGCCAATCACATTAAAACAACAATTTAGACAAAGAGCCGAGAGAATTTCAAATTACCTCTATGGAGAGACCAGAAAAGTAAAATCGTATTGTTGACGGTTAGATTCCTAAGAGGTGACAAGAAGGATTGGGGGTTTAAATTCTAAAGGCATTTTGGGAACGCCTCACTATGAGTCGGTTTTCGTAAACGAAGGTATCTATCGACTCTAAGTTCCCATTATCAGAATACTTCCCAAACTTCTTCAGGTAGTGCAATTTTAATTATTAGGCTGCGCTACCACTTTAGGCAAAAACAGTTCCAGAGCACTTATTAGATAGCAGTTTAAATTGGTAACTGTGGCACCCAAGGTCAATATTGACCTTGAACTAGGGGGCTCTTATACTTCCTCGTATTTTCGGACTTTCTCACAAACAAAATGACCGAAACTTCTATCTTACATAATAGACAATAACAAAATGAAAAATGCAATGGATGAGGCATAAAGTTTGACATCTGAATCTAAAGATCCACCCCTTATATACACAATACCTGGAAGGAGGTACTTCCAATTCAACAAGAAGGTGAGGAGACTTACATCATCCGGAAGGTAACTCGGTTTTTGTTGTTTAGGCGGTTCATCGCGTCTCGGAATTAGAGGCTAGGAAGGAAAAATGCATTGAACAAGTGAATCGAGGCCCAATTGGTGGTTGGTTAATGAACAACACCTATCAATAACTCAAAAAGCAAATTTTCCATTAAGCAAATTAAAAACCAAACAAATATGTGTTTGCGTACAATAGGAAGCACAAATAACAAAGAATGTATGTACGTATGTGCTTGTGGAAAGAGGGGGAGGGGGAGGGGTGTCTTCTTAACGGCATCTTAAAACATGCCTTAATGAAAACGGTTTATTGCTTAATGATAAATTGCCATCTCCATTCGAATACTCCACTTCAGGAAATCCTACTAACTCTAGTATCTAGAAAAAGGAAGACTTCTTCATGCGTACTAGATATGGTTAGGAAGATTTCAGAAAAAATCAATGGACTTTTTGCAGAACGATACAGATATCCTAGGAAGGAATATACTGAAGCTCTTATCCTTGGTAGAGAGAAGATACCCAGTGGACCTAACCAGTGTGTTTGGTCAGTGCACCAATGAACATTGATTTATTGATTTTTGAGATGAAAGACGAGTATGCTGTTCAAAGCTTATTGATGAATATGCAATGAACTGTACTATGAACTAAACTGGCGGAAAGGCTCCTAAAGCCGATGGGATACTACAGGATGACACTCCCATAAGATAACTGTTCAAAAACAACTCATAGCATTAAAACAAATCCGGCATGCACCACTCTTACAGAGCAATCATACAATACCAACATCACGGATAAAAAGTGCTAGAGCAAACAGTATCGCGTCAGTAATTACCAGTAATCTAGATGGTAGAAGTCTTGGATAGACTCCTTGATCGCGTGAACAACCAAAGTGTCTAACTAATCGACGGGGAACTGGCAATAGCTACAATGTAAAGAGAGATGGCACATTATTAAGTGACAGATGAGCGGATTGGTTGGTAGCAGTATGAGCCTACCATTGGTTGACCATCATATAACACTTCGGACTCTTCGGGAGGTATTTCCACGCGCTCAAAATCTTCCACACTGGTGCGCTAATTGTGTGAAGGACAGGGGGAGGAGGTGGAGAAAACACTTAATTAGTTTAAGCAATTTAGTTCAAGTCTAGTGTCATTTTAAAAAAAGTAAAAGAGTAATAAAAGGCGATTTCAAACGCTCATGAATTTGAGGTGATCAGAAACTCGAAATCTGACACTCCATTTACCGATCAAATTTAACTAGTGTGATTGGTCATCCTACTCACGGATGCACAATGGTAGAAATTTACCCAATGACCTCTGACTTCAAATAGAACGTTGACCGCAATGCTATCAGTATTGATGGAAATTATTTGGGGCAGTCTAGCCCAATACTTCAAGCCACAAGGTTTCAAGGAAGAATAATGGTAAACACTTGAAACAAAGAACCATGGAATTTCATAGGTGTTTGCACAAATAAGGAGCGTAACAGGACTTGCGCAACTATTAGACTTTCCCAAAATTATTTAGAAGCGCAGTGTAAATACATGAGGATAAATGATACAACACACACAATTTGCAAAAAGAGGCTCTTTAAGTGTCGGAAGATTTTCATATCGAGAAGCCTGGACATCGAAACTAGAAACGGTCCGACGCAAAAAATCACCAATTTAACCTCTTTAAATTGGGTATGCATCTAGCAAGGTAAAAGCATGCGATTCCAAATACATGTTGGCCCGAGTAACGTATATTTTAACTCATTGAGATTTTAAACCCCGCGCTTGAGTAGTAAATTTGGTTAAAAAAATAGAAATGTGAATTGAATGCTCTAACAAGGTAGAGATACTGCCACAACTGCTCCAAGTAGAAGCTTTCTGGAATACATACCATGGGTGTCTGATGAATGATCGATATACTGTAAATCAGTGTTGATGCAGGGATGTGTCCTAGATAAAGCGGCAAATATCAAAGAAAATACTGCGCGTTTAGACAGGTGGAAAAGCCATTGGAATAAACAGCCAACACCACGATAAATAAGTCCACTCTTTCCTAATGTAAGACCCTGTTAATCGACTAACTTATTTGCAAATAACAGAAGAGAACAGAAGACACTTGCGAATCAATCGCCACAAAGACCCCCCACCCCCTCTCTGTTCAGTAGATAAGCGCCATCAAAATTATAGGACAGGAGTGTTTGTGACATCGTTTGAAAGTATGCCAACCAGACTTTCTCTATGAAAGATGATAAAGAAATAAGTAAGTCTGAGGAAACTCCAACTTGAAATAAAAACAGCAGATCTAGTAGTTCAGAATTTCGACTGAAGGAAGGTTATCCGAGCTCCGTGACACTTATTTCAAGTGTCCCATCCCTGTTGTGTAAAAGATGTATAATCATTTTTATTTCCACAAACTTAGATTGTTCCGCATGAACACAGTCCCGAAACCACAGGATTTGCCTAGAGGAGAAAGTGAGTTTCGAAATCAGAGAATGACTACTACACCTAATTACATTACCAAAGTCGACTGAAATTACTTAAACAAATTCCATTAAAACAGAGGTCCACTTAAGTGATTGACAAGACATTACCGTCGTTGGCAAATTATCCTGATGAGCAACGCAACCTTCAGCCGACCCGTGGTCCTGTTGATTTGATCCCGTGGGTGTTTGGCCATCCATTTTCAGTGGTTTCAGTGCCTGGTTAATACAGTCCATCTGACGTTCCATCATATCTCCCATTTCCGACTTCAGTACTGATGTAACTTCTTCTCTTATCATACGACTTATCTACAAGAGGGACAAAAACGAGATTTAAGTGGCATGAAAATACCAGGTGAGTGCTATTTTCTAACACACAAACAACTAGAGGACTATTCAGACTACCTCCTGAAGCAAATCTAACGAATGACAAGTGGACGGGCAACAATTCGAAAATTCGCAATGATTAGGTAGCCTTCCAGTGGCATTATGCTTGCAGCAGGCAAAACACGTCTTAGAGACAGAGGAAAAATTATCCTGAAAGTTGCTGCTCCCACCATCATCGACCCCAATACCAGAAGAGGTCGCTGATAATGAGTTCTGCCGTTGCCATGGAGGTGTACTACTAGTATCCATACTCATCCACCATTGTGGAGGGGGAAGAGGCGAAGAAGGTACTTCAGTCTGTGTCTGGACCGAAACTGATTTTCGAGGGGGAAGTTTAGGGAATGGAGAAGTAATTATTTGTTCCTTTATCCCACCACACCCATCTACGATCAACTCTTTCGCTTGAATAGAAATGTTTCGTTGTAGGGCCGCTGCCGCGGCTAGGGAAGCAACATTCCTCTGCAAGGAGATGATATTATCCGTCTTTGTTGTGGAAGTTTTCACTGAAGACTGAGGGGGAGGTCTTCGAGGTACATGTCTAGGAGGGGGGGTGGGAGGAATGGATAGCTCCTCCTGTGATCTGAAAAGCTCCTTAGCTCCGGGGAATTGCTTTGGAAGGGCGCGCAAATGACTAGGAATTTGATCCAATGAGGTTCCAAAGATAAGGGAAGCACTAAGTTTTTTTTTCAGCCGCTCAACATGGCCAATGGGCAAGTGGATATCGTCATCTAGAATGAGACTATTACGTGTGCTGGAGGAGACTAGACGTTGAGGACGGTCAAATTCTACGGGGAAGTGCTGAGAGGAATACTGGGAGAAGGACGAAGCATGCTGTTTGGAGTATTGTAGAGGATAGCATTGTTGACAGTTGTGCAAAGAAGCCTCGCTAGAGGTTCTGTGAACCGCAGTGAAAGGGTTCGAAAAGCGTGAGGAAAGGAGATACTAAGGGGCGCGCACGCATGCAACATAAAGTAAAATTCACCCATTTTACATTGAATGGAGGCAAAGATATGAAAGGAACAAAAGGACCATGAGAGATCTAGAACATGGCACAAGCAAAAGAAAGCACAAAATAAGCTTTTAAGAATACTCACATCCATTTCAGGTTCTCTTTTGGATGTCGATGGTTCACCAGGATTCACCTCACAACCTGAAAAAATGCAAACATTATTAATCCTGTTTAGTAAAAATGATAGGCGACTAAATAAATACACAAACTTTTGAATAGCAAAAATATAGAAGTGATATGAAAGCAGACCGGTCAGAGTTATGAGAAGAGAAATATTCAGGTAGTGAAGTGAATATTCGCGGTGTTGCGACCGAGCACGATAAGGTCATCTCAACGGCGCATTTTGAGTTAAGAGACCAATAATAAGAGAGGAAGAGAGTTAAGTGGACATTTTTAAAGGTCAAAAGCGTTAGCAAAATGACTCGGCTCAGATAGGTAAAGGACCGTCAACTTAGAAAAACGCAGTAAAACATGTAGTATGTAGCTAGCGTGATATTCGTGCATAAGGAAGACCGTTTCGATGTAAGTCTATGGTTTTGTTTAACTAATGGACAATATCAGCGGATTTGGAAGAGAGAACGTATCAAAAGAGATAATCTTGGTTACTAATCATCAAAAACATCGGCTAATCACAATCTAGGTCCATTCTCTTAATAATCTGCTCTAAACAAACACCTTAAGAACAGTGCAACCCTTGCATTAACCTAAAAGTCATTGGACTTCAATAATTAGACACCTCTGGGATGGAATCAAAGCCATCAAGTAGGAAATGTTAACTTGGCAAGCTACTTAAAAATCCAAAGTAAAGTTAGTCGAAGTGGCGTGAATATTAGCGAAGTCAAATATGGCATGTGCGAATAGACATCAAGCAACAATAATAAAAGCTCGTCTAACCAACTTGACTTATCCTAAAAAGCACTCTATTCGCATGTGACTGCATATTTTCCGAAAAGAAAAGCTTGCGCATCAGAATTTTTCACAAATGCGACCTGCGCCGAACTGGTTTCGTTGATTGGAACTATAGATTCGCTATTAATAGGCAGAATTGAATGGAGTTGATGGTGCTACCAATAATCAAATTATCAGCGACACATCGACTAATTAAAACAGCACTTCATTTACCTTAACCATTTAAAATGTCTAAGGCATTTGATAAACCAGTTACCATATCCATTGAGCAGAAATGCATGCAGTCAAAATCCCATTCAATTAGAGCTGTTAATTGAGTGGCCCGTTTAAGAATTTCAGTTCACACGTGAACACCATGAAAGCATAAGTAAATTGTCATAAGGCATTAAAAACGACACCAACTATTTAATATGCATGAATTTTAGTTATCGTCTTCCGAGGTGGGTTAATATCACTAGGCGTTTTAAAAACTTAGCATTTACTTGAAACATAAACGTCCGTCGAAGTAGGTCTCAAAGTGGCAACCTTGACGCGATCACGTATGGTCTCCGCACGAGCGCATAGCTCATCAAAATCCTCGGTTGCAGTCGGTGTCGTGGCAGTGGATTCAATGCTAAACGAGTTAAAAGATAGAATAAAATATAGATGCTACTATTTAAACTAGAGTAGGCTATTCTACAACAATTAATAAAATGGTGCAATCTTTGTAATCAGATTATTAATGAGCTAGTTCCAATATCTTTCCGCAAATATTTCAGAGTGCTCTTTAATTTTATTCAAGTAGGTTACACTTTTCAAGTCCTACTTGAGCACTTACCGTTTTCGTAAAGATAGTTGCTCGAATTGTTTCAGGAGAAGAAACACCTCTAAGCCTTCATTTTCTTACGCCGTTTTATCCTAAGATTCGTAATAATTCTCCTCTAATGGACTGAAATGACCAACTAGACGTTATGGGGTGTAGTTAAAGCAAAGAAATGGGAAGCATCTCACGATAACATTGGCAAACTAATACAGGAATATTCGCCCCATGATTAGATATATGAATCAGGTCAAGCTTAAAAGGAGTTAAAAGTAAAATTTGAGAGATTATTCCCATTCTGGAAACTACGAAATGGGAACAAGTCGCCCAAAAAGTGCTCTTATAATGTAATACGCGCTTTTGTTGAGTTCGGAGACTTGTGGCTATTTTTTGGAGGTCATAACAGAATTTCTTATTACAGAGTTCAAGCTAAGATCGATGCGAACAATTGTCATGAGATACTCTCTAAATTATACATTTTGCAGCGATGCCAGGAAGGCCTGAGTGGAGCCGAACGTTAACGCACAATTTGAATTTTAAATTGGGGTGTGCGATAGACTTACCTCCACGTGGTGCACCCTGGGCAACGTATACTCATACGGCAATAAAAGTCTATTAACCGGCAGTTGACCTCTGACTTCGCACTACAATGACCCCACTGTATGTCATATTCGACCCCTTCCACGGTGATCATCTAACCTTTTCTCTGCCTTTGTGCCTATCTGTCTCTTTTACATCTGTGAATCGCTCTTCTTTTCCCCCCTGTCGATATTTCTCACTTTTATGTACCTCCCTTCTGTGAAGCCCGAAGTCAACTAAAGGGGTAATGATAACTATCAAAATGCCTGCCATTTGAAGTAGTAGTAGTGAATTTCAAATCATGAGTATTCTCTCTCCCAGTCGCCCGCCGCCCCACCCAATCGTTGTTGAAGTTTCAAAAGCAGGGAACTATTAAAAACAATTCAGTTTGCAGTCAAAAGGAAGTTAACTAAATAGACACAATCAGCGAGCCCCATTGATTGCAATTAGTGAGGTTAAATTACAATTATCTCTTTCAATTGTATTGCAAAGCGAAGAACTCAACTCCAATACCGCAAAGTACGCTTGCAAGAGAAGGGGCAACAATTTTCGATGAAACAAGAGGTTCTTTGATGAACACGTGCAACTAAGCATCGAATTTTTATAATAAGTAGTAGAAGAAAAGGGATTGAGTAAAACCTCCACCCACCATCACACCCCCATTGCCAAATAACCAGAATGAAATGCAATCACTAAGGCAAAAAATTACAAATAAAATATAACATGTTAAAATGGAAAAAAAAAATGTTTTGAAAATACACTATTATAAATCAAAGCCACGTTTGAAATAAAAGGAATCTCAAAACTGTGAAACTACCCATTTAACAATTAATACACAAGAAAGGCATGCTAAATCAGCAATACGTACAAAGTAGAGGAATATTTGCTAACACAACTTGCGAAAACTGAAGACAAGATCGATGCGTAATTACCGCAGGGTTGGTGATTAAGCCTCTTACTAATTGCAACGACTTAAAGAGGAGTTAAAGTAGCGACCAATACGTCGGAAATTAAATACATTTCAATGAAAAAAAAATGTGATGCAGTCTTTACGCAGAAAGAAAGAAAGAGGGCCAACAGTAACAGAGAACAGCATCATTTAGCCGCGATTTGAACTATAAAATAAGAATAGTGACCTCCGGATTCAGGTTATGCACTTTTTTTCTTCTTCTCCAATATAGCCCACTGGTTCACGTTCCAATGTGCACAATTGGAGCATTTGTTTCGTGTCTCCTGAATGACCTCATTTACGCAGTTGATTGATTGATTGATCGAAATGATTGATCAGCCATTTCAAAATTAATTAGCTTTTTTTCCTATTAGTTGACACGCTATTATTTCCTATGCGTTTAACATGAATATGAATCATTACGTCCTAATGCAACCCTGCCAACCATCCCACCGTGTTATCTGCATATTTCATTAACCGAAAACAGGAGTCAATTCATGTGAAAATTTACACAGTCAACAAAAACGCATAAAACCAACGTATTTACTGAATTTATCTCACTACCCCCCCCCCCCCCCCCCCCCCCACCTAGCGTATTAAACAAGCACAAGTTGGTGGTTTCGTTAGAATTAAATACTTTCAATCTAGTGTACTCCACGTCATAAAAGGCAAAGTATGAAAGGCGCAACGCTGAAGCAGACCAATAGGAATGGGCGCATGGCGCATAAACGCCCACGTGAGGTAATCAATATGATACTAAATAGGCGCGACGTAAGGGACTAGCGTATCTAGAGGAGGCGCCTGACATGAATTATTCATACATTTTACTCAATCTTCTCAGGAAAGCCAAAAAAGTCTCGCTGAAGATCAATCGGCTAAAAAACGTGTCATTTTAACGCATAGATAAGATTAAATATGGTAAAAATTAATCATTAGTATTGGCGTAAAATAAAGAAGTGAGGCAATTTCATAATCTTAAGTCAGATCCCTGATTTAATCAACACAAACACTATTCGGCATTTCATTAACGATTCAGAGGACAGAATTCTCCCATAATAAGCTACCAAATATGCTTTAATGGAATACAAATTGCTATAGTACTTGTTACTACCGTGAAATAGGCATAGTCTGATTTGCTCTTTACCAATACTTTCAACTATCTTCAAGCAAAAAGCTTGTACCAAGTGGAGGTTAGAGGATAAGAGACACTTGTGTATTGAAGAAAGGTTCTTCCAAAGTTACCACTATCCGGATTTCACCACAACAAGATAGGAAAGAAACAGTATATCAGAAAATAGCGAATTGACAACCCCAGTAACAGAAGTAGGTGATTCAAAAAGGTTGCCCTGTAGATACACCGAAGGTTGTGTCCATGCTTTCTTCGCAGGCAGTTCATTAATGGGCGGTTTTTATTCTCATCTCAAAGGGATTGTCATTGCTACTATCTAATGCCCATGTTAATATTCCCTCAAACTCATGTGCTAGCAATCAAGAAGCATGGCCAACCATAAGTTATTATAAGTGAATAACATAAATGCATTATATTCCTCTTTCGTTTTTTCAGCTATTTTTATTTACCAAGACAAATTTCACAATTAGCAATGCACAGTTCACATTTATCGACCCAAATGATTGCATTATAAATGAAGATAGCTAGCATTCCTACATCTAAAAATAAACCATTGAATAGTTAATGCAATCACGAGCATGGCGCATAAACAATGGAGAATGTAGGCAATTTATATATATGCATAAATATCTTTAGGTCAGCACTATTAAGGCATAGGTGAGATAAACACTATTTATGCGTCAGAATGTGATCAATATCCACCCCACCCCACTCCCTTCCCTTGAAGACCATAAAAACGATGATCAAACACAACAAAAAATGGAAAAGACCAGAGACACAAAACTAACTAAGTTAGACTTAAATTGTCGTGTTAGTTCGTTTCAAACTTGGCTTAATGGGACAATCGCATCGATATTATAATTAAATAAATAAAAGTTGGAATAAAATCAATATTAAGCTTAATGTAAATACTACTTTAAAACCTTTTATCAACGAAAAAAGAGATAAACCCAAGTTTATGTGATCCAAATTTTCAACAAAAGACAATTAAATTCGGTATACTGTCCAAGTAACTTTAAATATTTTCTTGAGTTAAACAAGAGCAGATTCTCTAACTTACTTAGAGTTCGGTAGGCAGGCTTCAATTTCATTAAGAATACCAGCTAAACGGGTGATTTGAGGCTAAAAAAGGAGAGGAAAAATCAGGCAGTTATTATCGGATCGATCAAACATTGCCTCATGCAAACCAAAACCTCAAACGCCGAAATGGCAATGATGTTCGCACCATCACCACAATACTTTGCCAACAAAAATTAATTAGTGCAACCCCTCTTAATCACGTTTGACTCAGACTACACCAAAGTGCGCAACTTTGAAAGTTTTTGGTTTATGACGTGGCTACGAGTCACGACCTAACATTGTTGACTAGTTGGTCGTGCGAAAAAATTCATAACGAGTTTGGAGAAATGCAAAATTAAGTTTATGTGAAAACGATATTTCTGTAAGCTAGTTACCCATAGGTTAGCATTATCGGAGATTTCCGAAAATCAACTAAGGGCGGTTAAACGTAAAATTACATTTCATGAAGATATATATATATATATATATATATATATATATATATATATATATATATATATATATATATATTCGGGCGCTTATTCGGATAAGCGAACTTTCGGACAATGCCGGTGTAAGTTGACTTGATAAAATTTAAACCCATAATGAGCTTAGAAATATTTAAGAATTATAACAAACCGGCTGTTCGGCAGACTTCCTCATTCTTAGAGTCTCGTATTGCTTAGCCAATTCTTCGTATTGAGATTGCACTGCAACTAATTTTGAGCAAAGGCTCTTCACGTGGTCACGAAGAACGGCTTCCGAAGATATTTCAAGCTGATTCAAAAAATAAGATCTTTAAAAGCTAAGGAATTACCGATCCCAAAACACGATTTCTCAACTCGTCAGGATCCGAGTCAAAATCTGGGAGAGCATTTTTTAATGCAAGCTCCATCGTCAAATTTAGGGTATCATTGAGCAGCGCAACACCCTTGAAAAGGGTATCTACAAAAAATTGAATAGTATTATAGCAAGTACCTCTGGCATTTCCATAGGCCTGAACAGTTTCCTTAAGTTCGTTATAGGCTCTATGCTCATCATCAACAACTACAAATTCTGATTCCTCCATTCTAGCTACGATGATCAAGGTCAAATAATAATGTGCTGAAACGGATTCAAAAGGGACACGAGACAATGATGAGATAAAACGAGTAGAGGTTAGAATTATAAGTCGCTCTCAAATGAGTCTCAACTAAACTTAATTAAAAATCCGCGGTATTTTAGGTTTTAAGTAACTTTCAGAACTTACATTTACTTTATTATTGCTAATAGAAAGTCGCCAGTACAGTGCTTTCAATGTTTGCGGAAACTAGAATTTATGTAATAAAATTCATCATGTGAATATTTTTAATAAGACCAAGCTAAATAAAATTAGAATATGGCATATGCATATATATTTTTTAGCTAGTGGTGATATGTTAATTATACTACATGCTAATTGGTGAAAATAAGTAATTAATTTGTAAAAAGGTTCATGTTGAAATCAAAAATGATTAAAATGATTAAATCTAGCCTACATGAAGTCTTTGTGCTATTATATTTTAAAGATCATATTTTTACCACAAATTGCACAAGTTACTAAAGTGAGCAATATTAATAAATAGTTTAGTTAAATTACTTGAAGGTGATCATTGTTATAAATAGCTCCCCATACCACAAATAGACAGGTCGTTACTATGCTGTCTTGAAATGCATTTTTTCGGCTTATTAATTTGCTCACGATTCAATATTTTCTACCATTATGCTAAACGAAAATATCTGATTATTCTTCTCTATGTGATAATAACTATGAAAAATGCTTATTCTTTCTAATAAATGCCATTTATTAATTCTTCAAACAAAAGCCTCTCGTATTTTTTCATATGCCAAGTTCATAGCCTTTTCAATCGGATTTGCCAGGTAGTGACCATTGCCAGCATGTTTGAAAGCAGACTAATATAATTCATGATGGCGAACGAGGGATTGCATTAATTTGTGAGCAAAATACTAGAAAAAAATTAATTTTTTTATATTAAATGACAGCCATTTGACATTTATTATTAGCCCTTTAGTTGACTTCAGGCTTCAAAGTGAGGAAGGAAGATCAAAGTTAAAAGAGTCAAGAGGGCGGGGACAGAAGGGTGCTTCAATAATGTAAAACAGAAAGATACAAAGGTACAAAAATGTGAGGTGAGTACTGTGGAATAAGTCAAATATGATATACAGTGGGGTGATGGTAGTTTGAAGTCAGAAGTCAACTTCCGATTGAGTATATGTTGCCCAGGGTGCACTAAGCGGAGGTTAGTCTATCGCACACTCCATATTAGGAAAAATCATTCGTGTGATTTTCCTATTTAATTCTGTCGTAGCCAAAAGAAGTTTCGCATTTTTAATGATAACTATATAATTACAGATAAGCTCAACTTAAATTTTTCTGCATAATATTTGCTTGAACTATTCAGTTATATCATATCAAATAACTTTGATCAATACCATCAAGGTGGTAAGTTGAATTAAATGACCGTGCAATGATTCGTTTGTTCACTTTCAGCTTTCAGGTAAATAAATTTTAAATTCCAAATTCATATAAACTCATTCATTGTATTCACTCGAAAGCTAAGTTTTGACTTCATTATTAATCAGTCACTGTTGCCCAAACTTGCCTCTTCTAAAGCAAACGTTTAATTGATTTTGAGACTAAAATGTCGTTTACATGGATTTTTATTATAGTATGATTAGTTACTGAGAGATTTTAACTTTGTAATCCCTTCAGGTTTGAAAATTATAATACTCCAATGCAAGACATTATAAACTCTTCCTCTTTATTTATGGCCAATGAGTTGTTTTATGATTTTTAAATGTTATAGATAACTGATTGAACCAAGGCCAAAAGATTAGGATTGGTTATAATACGAAAAATTCTACAGAAAGATAATCTGTGCATTCATGTATGCTTCTAGATAACATAAAGAGTGCCAATCATCAATCAGAACCATGGTCGATAGCATGTGACTGACATCATTCAATGAATCGTATTGCATATAAATCTTCCCGGTCAGAAGATCTAATGTAATATTCTTGCGCCATGGGTGGTTTAGCTTATTTTCTCGTCGTCTACATAAATTGATTACAATAAAAAAATAAAAAGTTCTTTTTGTCACAAAATGATGTGAACGAAAAGCAATTATGTCCATAACAGTTTTAACTTCCATGGATTGTAAAAGTGATTTATAACGCAATTGTAACTCATTGCATCTTAGTCTATATTGATAATTGGTTCAAGGCCGATAAAAGAAACTGGTAATGAAAGGGAAGAATAAAGCTATTACTGCCCCTTACTACGAAAAAAACTTTCGACCGCTGTGCCTGGGATTTATCTCTTCTTAAAAGGAGTTAGGCGTCAATATACGAAGTTAGTATCATTAATTTCTAATGTAGTGAACTGTAGAAAGTTCACTATAAATGAACAATCTGATATATAAAAATAAACAACTTAAGCATTTATTTGGCACTTTTCCTTTCAGAAACACTTGAAATCATATAATTTTTTGTGCAAACTTAAATTTAATAACGATAAAAGAATAGAAGATCTAATTCCTATTGAATTACAAAGACCTAGATAAATTCAACTTATTCCTGACACTTCGAAATGCGATCAGGAAGTTGAAAACCATAACTGATAGATTTTTAAGCTATCAAATGGAAAAAGCACACCGTTGGGCTCTCTCTCTCACTTGCTTGCGGGTCCAGTTAACCAAGCAAACATGAGTTGGATGCATGTTACTGAACTTTGAAACATTTATTTCTGGTTTTGCAAGCATAAGCATTAACCACTAAAAATAATTACGCAAAAGTTTAAAAAATTAGATTCTATGTATTTTCTTATTCAGACTATTTTATATCTTGAAATTTAGACCTATTTCGTCAAGATTTGGCATCATTTAAAGTATTCCAAACTGCTCTGACCTTCAAATAAGGTAATTGCCACCGGATTTATTCTTATTTGGTTTATCGCTTGGTAGCTCGATTATTGTAAATAAATATTTTACGGGACTTATAACATAAATGCCTTCAATCGTAATCGAATTAATACTTCAAGAAGTACAGTTTTGGGTAAAAGAAATTTCTCTCGTTTTGGTGTTATTTTTTGGCTCTCTATATTATTGCCTAATATTTTCTATTACCGGTAGAAGTTACAATAACAGTTAGTAAGCAGTTTTATATGTTCTATAATTTATTTAGTAAAACATATAATCTGTGGCGCTTGATTTCTTGGATTGTCGGCTTACGGCATCGTGTCCATGGAACGGAAAACCTAATCACTGATGGCCCAAGGATACTTGTTGTTAACCATCAAAGTGCTCTAGATATTCCGGGTGAGTTTAGATACTTATATTAATTTTTAGCTCTTCTTTATGTCTGGCCGAAACGCTCTACGTTTGTTGCTAAACAGTCAATAGCTACGTATGCATCTTTCGGTTTACTTGTTTGGCTTATGAAAGGCATCCTCATTAATCGGTCCAATCGTAAGGAGAGCATGCTTAAGTTAGCAAATACAGCTAGCATCATCAGAGATGAGAGAGCAAGTCTTAATTATTTTAAATTGTTCAAACATAGGTTTCGGTTATTATCTTTCCTGAAGGCACAAGAGGAAAAGGAATGTCTGGTTTACTCCCTTTCAAAAAAGGTGCCTTTCATCTCGCCGTGAAAGCTCAGGTTCGTTATCTCCTTGTTTAGTTTACTGCCTTATAGGTTCCAATTCAGCCTATTGTGATCGGTCCATACACAGGTTTCGATGTCTCAAAGAGAATAGCCAAAGGTTGCTTTTGTGATATTTTTGTATTGCCCCCTATTTATACTACTGATCTGACAAATGATGATGTAGCCAGCCTTACAGATAAAGTTCACAAACAGATGTCTGATATGTACATGTCCTGCCATTCTTCAAAATTTTAATTACCACCACGATCCCCAACTTACAGTTGGTTAAGATTTTGAGTGATTTTGTGTTGCTTTATTAAACTGATTTTATTTTGTTTGCCTGGAGAATTAAAAATATTCATTCATTTGTATGATCTCCTGCTATAGCTTTGTATTATTGAATTTGATGACTTGCCCTTTTCGGTTCGACGTTGACATGATTGACTATCTTTACGCTATTGAGATATTGTTGGAAATATTTTTTTTATTTGTAAGAAGTGGGAATTATATTTTTCATATCAATTGGTTTTTTTTTTTTGGGGGGGGGGGGGTTGGGTAAAATTTTCCTTAACTTTGTCTACATTCTCAACAATCTTAAAAATGTGCGTAAATACATGTTTAAATAATTTTTGGCAGCGACTTGATGAAACAGGGAACTGATGCAGCAGCAGTATCTTAATTTGTTAATGATTGCGGTCATCACATATTTTAACTTACAAATCTTGACTATTTACATAAACTCACTGCAAACATGACAATGTGGCCTGACCTAACCTCGACTAGAAATTTATGCTTAATAAATTTTAACTTCCAGTCTTTGTTGAGGAGTACGAAGATGGTCTGTTTATTAATAAATTCAGTAGCAAGTATACAATTCAGACAAGTATTTGGATGCCTGTAGACGAGTAGGCAGAAAGAGGTGATCCTAGCAATTCAGGACCATATTTGTGGCAGGCCTGTGGTTTAACACCGGAAAGACTTCATTGTTTATCAAGACTAATGAATAATGGTAATTAATAAATGGATTATCCAAAGGAAGTTTTCTGTTCAGATCACTTGCATCATTTCCATCCTGGTCAACAAAGATAATCGATCCTCCCTCACTTTTCCTTCAAAGAACTTTAGACTGTCCCAAAATGTGTTTCTCTGCCTGCTAGAAAAATCGATGAATGTCATAATATTTGGTCATTTTAAACGTCTCTTTAATGTGATATAGTACTTGGGCGTCCAGAGCACATCAATGGAAACTTAAAATCGACTAATGTAGTTGAAAAATTCCTAAAAGGGAAACTTTTCTCAATAGCTCTTCTCCCTTCTAAGTTCTGTTTCAATTGCAAGTCAAGTAAATACATGCAATTTTTCTGAGTAAAAATATTTGGGAAGACCACTAATTCAAATGAAAAAGCGATATGCCTTATTCTAGAACAGGTTTTTTGACAACTGATTGGCTGCCTGGTTAAGCATGTTTGCAGTGATAACTTCTTTAGTGGTGGGATTATTCATGTGCGAGTGTTGTTATTCATAAATTGTTAATCAAATGTGTGAGAAATGAAGCTCATAAGTTTGGCTCAGGTGTGACGAAAGTGCTCGATTCGGTTTTTTGGCAGTTCAGTAGAATGCTTCAAGCTCATCTCTTAATTTCATTGCAATTTATGAATTTCTCACCGCTTTTACTTAAGTCTTACGAAGTCGAAGTGAATCTTCTCAAGCGGCGGTTTTTTTAAATCATCAAGTCTTTCCTCAGTGTATTTCTCGTATTACGTACAAAAATTAAAATTTTAGTAGAGTCTCCTGTTGTTGTCAGTCCCAACATATTTAGTGTAAATTATAGAAGAAATCTCCAAATCATGTTTCGATTTCAATTTGAATTGAATAATCAGCCATGCCAAATAAACAAATTTCGCACATTAGAGAGCCAAATAGTAGTGGTTCAATGTCGCTGCCAATAAAGCTTTGAAAAACGTAAAAATAAAAGCATTTATTTTAATACCAGTTGTATTTGCTTAATGAGGCAATATTTCGGGAGCACCGCGTTTATAAAGCGGAAATTGCCAATAAAACTAACCATTGACTGCCTCACCATTGGTTGCAACCAACCTATTGATTATTCTGAATTCAAGGTTGCTCTTTGCACAATTAATGCGACGTTTAACATTTAAAGGATGGACAATTCAACGGTGGTCTATAAATTAGCCTAATAGAGAAAACGCCGACTATTTATGGGCTAGTAATCCAATTCGTTAGGCATCCATCTGAAATTCACTAGATTTTGAAAGGTGAGATCATAGTCGCATTATAATCTAAAAATATTCAAAAAGTTTACCAGTGAAATTTATGAAGCAGGTATTTAAATACCTATTTCTGTATATAAACAAATAAATTTTATTCCATCTAAAAGTAAGCTAATATGAGTATTCAAGTGCCTTTTATTATAACTTACTATACCAGTACTCAAGATAAGCGAGAAGGATTATGAGATTTACTGCACATCAAACGACTCTGTTTATCAAATTAATCTTCAAAAGAAACGCCAACGATGCTTAGACTTAAATATGTCAGCTTTGGTTCGATTTTATTGAGACGATTCGAGGCACAGACAATTGTAGACAAATAACTTGACGCTGACATTGTATATTTTGAAAAGGCACAGGCACTTAATAACTTTGAATTAAGAGTAAGAGCTGTACAATCAAGTTAAGAATTGCGTAAAAGAGGACTACAGCTCACAACACCCTCTTTTGCTTTTAATTAGTTTTAATGGCTTTCCCATCAACGAAAATCTATGAAAAAAACCAACACTTAAGTATGAAGGAGATAAATTTTAACTACAGATTACTTAATTCTAAAATAGGCGCTTGGAGTTTTTTTAAGTAATTCTGAAGTTGGAACATAGAAATTACAACGCCTGAAGCAAATATTTCCCCAAATTTCATTCAATAAATTGCAACTTGGTTGGTAAATTATTAATCAGAGCTGAAAATTAATTAAAATGATTAAGTAATTATAGGTATAATAGGTAAACAATTGTATCGAAAATCGATAATTCGAAGGAGCACATTGTTGCCAATGAAACGCTAACCGGTTGTGCTAACCAATGAAACTTCAAGCGGCATTCATACTGGGTGTCCCAATGAATGTATACACATTGAAACTAATTGTAAACGTGGCGTTCAATTAGAATTCTATTATTTCAAAAGCGCAATTTTTTCCAAGTAAAATTTTATGTTTTCGATGATTGTTCTCAAACTGACATCCACATTGATTAGACACTGCTATCAACGCCAAGCAATGGAATCACACACATCAGTTACTACAAAAAAATACATAAGAGTGCATATTTCAAATAAGGTTGGAAATGCTCTATTTCAATAATTTTGCAGAGCAAACGAGATTCTTCCTCTTCATAGAACAAGTATCACAAGTGTAGTTGAGTCAGGTCGTTAACGGATTTTGCTCCATGTGTGGGGAAATGGAAAGAATTTTTCTCCCAGGTCAAATTCGGATCTACAATTAATATTGAAACTCAAAGCACTGTACAGATACTGCTACCAGACCAAGGCCATACCATTGGGTAATGCTAAATGGAAGGACATCGCGGTACAGAAATTGAACATAACTCAAAATGTACAGTGGTGTATTTATGGGTTTAGGCCAACATGAATAGTTTGAATAAATGTATCGGGTCTTTTAATTTCTTGAGATTGGAAAGAACGAAAACGATCCTGGTTACATCGTGGTCTCACTATGTTAGTTTTCGGACGGTGAATGCAAAGCAAAGATTCCTCTTCATCCCTCCATCCACATCCCATTCCCTATCTCTATTTGTTGATCTATCACCACATAAAGCGACAACATATGAATTATTATTCATTCAAATCCGAGTTAATAATCAGCGGCTTATAGGGCCAAATCTATTGCAGCCATTAAGTTTCTCACTTCGTAGGATTCTAATAGCAAGATGAAGCATTTGTGAAAGCATGTAACAGGGACATTGTAAACATAGGTAATGGCAAGAATCAAGCCCATATTTGCTCAAACAATAAGGAGAAAGAATGAGTCAAGCCCTCAAAATAGTATTGGCCAAAGAATTCCACTTTTAGTGCGAATGCCGCATAACGGCTCCAAATCAATTTTTGGCCTATATTATCCCCTGAGCATCCAAAGTATAGCACAATATTTGATTCAAGGCTTATGTGTCGGATGAAGTAATGACTAATTGAGTTTTGTGGAGTGTACAACGCTGCGATGGTTGAATAAAGAAAGCTCAGAGCTTCACGACCTGAGGGTGGGGCCATGGTACTTGTCACGTAAAGAGCAAGTGCGGCGTGAACACAGGGACTTCACAGACAGCTACCAATCAATAATCTTTACGTTGTTAAGCAAAGCCTACATTATATTTCCATGAGTAAGCTCCGTGTCAGACGCCCCTTCGAAATAAACGTGCTCCACACAGCTCATCTGTCTCCTCTGTGTTGTTGCAGTTATTTTACTCGAGAAATTACCAAGGATATGCCAGGGCTTATATATGTTGCAATCCACCACAGATTGTCCGTACACAAACAATTTCACCAAATTTACGGAAATAACATTTATTGTTTAAGTACGCAATTCAAAATAATATAAACGTGGTTAATTTGTTTCATTGATGTTTCTGGCCCATACACAAAGGTGTAGTGCAATATTGGATTTGAAAGATATAGCAAGATAGTGAAAATTCTTCTAACTCTGGCTTTCTTGCAATACTTTATGCAGAGTCGCTGTATTAAAATATTTGAATGGATATGATGGTCATACGATTTTATCCGCCACAACAATCGTCCAAGTTTTGACTTGTAAACGACAATCTTAAAATGTTTTGGTAAAAGTTTGTTCGTGTCAGAATTGCGTACTGCGTAGTGGAGTTTGGAGAGGAAAGATGCTGTTTCAGTGTAGTTGATGCTACCCTTCTTCTTCGGTTTAGAAGACGATGGCTTTCACTCTGTTGAAATGCTGTCACAGACTGCGTTTCTGCAGATGACGTCAGAGCATTCAATATTTAGCAGTGCCCTTCATTCAATATGCATGTGTAGTTTGCGTCCACTAGGCACACACAGCCCCACACCCACACTTACCCGACTGCTTAGCGTTTTTCACTGTTGGCCATTTAGCTTGTAAGATGGCTTGCCTTAGGACAGCTGACTGCCGTCTCCAGGCTTATATGTCTTCCATTCTTCCAGTCTGATCAGCAGTGTTGTGAAGAGCGTTCCGCTTTCTTTTCAGTTCCTCAAGGTGTCTAGACCAAAAAGCTCGATAGTGTTTAGTCTTGCCTCGGGGAATAGTTTTCTTTGCACATGTGATCATAATATTCGTGATATCATTGCAAAGTTTGTCAGGATGTTGGTTGAAGTTGAGGGGACTTGTGTGAAGTTCATTCTCAAAAAGGTTAGTGAATCTAGACCAGTCAGCCTTCTTGAAGTTCCATGATAGCTTAGTTGGCACTTTCCTTGTCATGCTTTTGCTGCCGATGGTAATACTAGCAATGACTGGTTTGTGACCAGAATCAGGATCGTCAATTATTTTGCGGCGTGTATGCTCGCTGATGTCGCTTGAAACCAGGAGCAAGTCAGGAGTTGTTCTGGTTCCATTATAGTGCAAATATGTAGCAGGATCCCCATTGCTATAAATAAGGTCCAGAGGGTTGCTGGTTAGCATGTCTTCAATTTCCTTTCCAGCAATGTTTGTATCCTTGTAGCCCTATCTGGTGGAACGGGCGTTCAATACTCCTAATACTACAGTTTTGTGTGAGATGTTCAGAGAATCAAAGTTGGGACTATTCTGGGGTGGATTATAGACTGCAAATATCTAGAGGTGGTTTTGACATTTCCAAGTATTTAATCTGATAATTTCGGATATGTTTTGCGTCAAGCCCATACTCTTGATTAGATCTTAATGTGAAGTGTGGCCTTCTTTTACTCTAGTCAGTATTCCACCTGCAACCTGCCGGTATTTAGGTATAAGGTACAAGGCGTAACCTGGCAATTGGTAGCATATTAGCTTGTCATCCGAAAGGTTTGCTTCCATAATTGTGAATATGACTACATCATAGGTTTGTAGGATTTTCCGAACTCAGATCTTTCTGTCCTGTGATATCCCTCCAGCATTCCACTGAAGTTTCTGTAGAAGTTGTTATTCACCCTGAAGAGGGCGATTTCTCTTATGGATTCATTTCAAACTAATCATAATAAATAGAAGTCAAATGCAGAGTGATAGACTTTTGCCGTATGAAGATACGTTGTCCAGGGTGCACCACGTGTACGTTGTCCAGGGTGCACCACGTGGAGGTAAGTCTATCGTATTCTTAAGAATAATTGTTTAGAAAACCAGCAAGGGTTGAGCAATTCTTGAGGTTAACAGTGATTATGCCTTTTCAAGGTGCTCAGACACTTGGCATATATATCTTGCGTGTGCTCATCTGGGTTGGAAATGGCAATGACCAAATTGACCATATGGGCAAAAACAAATACTATGCTAACCGATGCTTCTCTATAAATGGTTGAAAGGCTCGTGCGGCATTACGAAGTGGGAATCACATACACAGATAAACGAAAATTTCGAATGGCGTGATTACGGCCGTATTCGAGATTTCAGCTTCAGTCCTTGCATCTGATGATAATTTCGATATAATTATTTATTTATATCAAATGGCAGGCGTTTTGATAGTTATCATTAGCCCTGGAGCTGACTTCGGGGCTTCACAGAGAGGAGAAGGAACATCAAAGTGACAAATAGTTGAAAGGGGGAACGGAAGAGTGATTCACAGATGTAAAAGAGACAGACAGACAGACACAAAGGTTTACAAAA